>LYUA01000367.1:635003-648275 GCA_002093875.1 Calopteryx splendens
GGTCGGTTTGGTAGGTGAGGATAGAGCTCACCCAGTTCTAAGCCCAACGGTATGTGAAATTCACACATAGGGTCAGGGTGGCCAGTTCCTTTCTCTATACCACATGTGATTTCCCAGGATGACCAGGTACGCGAAAAATGGTACACAGTTTGGGTGAAGCTGAGGGTGCCCAGAGGTGTCAACCAGAATCGATCCTGGGCCCTCCGGATAGTAGGTCTGCACTCTACCCTCTGAACTACCGTATCATCTAATCTAATATATCACTGTTCACAATTAGAAGTATTAAAAATATTTTAAAAATCTAAAATTCTTTCAAAGGTAGCAAGAATAAAAATCAATAAAACATATCACCATGCACTTTCTTAGTTAAATCAACCCTCCTAAAAATATTTTTTTTATCAGAATTTATCAGACTTCACTTAAATAATGCATTTCTAAATAAATTACATTATTCAATCGGTAGAGACATGTCAGGAAGAGATAGATGTGTCAAGGATGTATGGGTTTATCTAGTTAACCCTGTCCCTTAAAAAATAAAAACAGGACATCTCACACTGATATAGTGATGACACACTTGCTTCCAAGGGAGTAGATTCTACTAGTAGATTAGAAAACTTCACAGTGGGATTACCATCCTTATTTAGGGGTCATGTGAGGAAGAAATGACTGTAGTATCCTGTCATGTTCTAATGTCATTCCTGACCTAATGCTAAGGCTGGGCTTTCTAGACAAATCTTCGAAGTTATATCTTTCTTTTTTTACTTAGATAACTATTGTTACAGCATATTTTCATTAGTCAACTATTCAAAATATTACCATTATCAGTCAATGATAACTATCATCCTGAAAAGATAAATACTTTTCATTTCTACAGAGGCTTCCAGTATGAATGGAAAATGTAGCAGTGGAAAAGGAGGCCAAGAGCTGTGCGAAGGTTGTGGACAGAAGATTCAAGATCGATACCTGATGAGAGTGGCCGATGCTTCTTGGCATGAACATTGTCTGTCATGCTCCGTCTGTGGAATCCTCTTAACTCATTCCTGCTACAGCCGAAATTCCAAGCTCTATTGTAAAGGAGATTATGACAGGTATTATTTTTTCTGTTGTACCCCTACTGGCTTATTTTTCATACTAAAAGTCATCATTTTCTCCTTCTGCAGCCTAATTTTTATATGTGATGTACATAGCATTCATAATGGCTTTTCTAAGCATTTTTGCTAGTTCTATGTTGATTTCTTTGCCGATAGGTTTACCACTTTTACTTGAAAAAGTGCACTCCCCTACCTCATGGTAGGGTAGAGAGGGTGCACTCCCCTACCTCATGGTATCATGGGGTCCCCATTTAGGGGGCAGGAGGGAGAAAGTTGAGTATTAAAAATACTTTAGGCACAAGTTGTTAGATTTATGTACTCAGAGGTCTGAGATACACATGGGCTCCAAAGTCCAAAGAACCTCACATCTCAGGCTGGATTTATCAGAAGTTCTTAGCTGAAGATCCTTTTTCAAGATGAATTGAATGATTATAAAGTTTCAACATATCCTCTATTGCACAGTGAGGATTTCTGGGTCTCTTGAGTACTTCACTGACAAGAGAATGAAGCCCTGCATTATAACTAGCAAGACACCTTCTCGCTTTCATGATGGCACATTCAACCTCAATCTAATAAGTAAATTCATCAAGAAACACTCATGTAACAACTGAGTTGTTTCTCTGAGAACATTTTCTTACTTCTTTTTAACTGGTTTTTATGGTGTAGTTCTGTGAAGAAATGCCTTGTCCAGTGCAGTAGCTTCACAAAAACCAAAAGTACATATTTATATATTCAATGCCTTATGGTGCAAGAAATCTGAGATGGCAAGACTTTAATTATTTTATAATAAAAAAATTACAGAAAAACTAAACTTCTCAAGGCTTAAAAACTTGATATTTAAACAAACTGAAAAATTCTGAATCTGAAATCACCTTAATTGAATCACCATTGCACAAATTAAAATTTAGACTACAAGACCTTTTGAAAGTGAATTCTGATGGAGTTCATTGCTCAAAATACAATAAACATGCTATAAATAAAATTCAATTACATGTACAAAGAATTTCTTTCACCAAACAAACAAACTGTTCACTGTCCCTTATTCTAGTTTCAATGGCCTCTCACCAGGCTCAGCTGTATTTTGGATCATCTATGGCAATAAAAAATAATAACATGTTGTGGAAGCAGTTACTCCCATTTATTTCCTTTTTTGATTTCAGAATTTTTGGCGTAAAGTGCTCAAGGTGTGGGGAGCGTGTCCTTCCCCACGAACTGGTGATGCGAGCTCAGGCTCACGTTTTCCACCTACAATGTTTTGTGTGCGTCGTCTGCTGTCATCAGCTCCAGAAAGGAGACCAATTCGTTCTCAGGAGTGGACAACTATTTTGCCGTGCAGACTTTGAGAAAGAAATGTACATGCTCCAGCAAGCAAATAGCCCTCAAGGTATGTTAAGAAAATTTAATTTATATTTTAGCACCTAAATGAGTGTATGAAAATCTGAGACATACCAAATTAGGATTTAGTTGTTAGTTTAAACCTTATTGGTGAGTTGAAGTATTAAGATGCATTCAAGCATAGGAGGTTGAGTACGATAAAGCACATACCTAATTGCTATGCAATTAAACTCTTCAAAATTCCCTGAAATTTCTGATCTTTACATGTAAACAAGAAGTTTTTTCAGATAATTTCCACAGGTTAAATGAAAAAAAATCACTCTCTTGAAAAAAAATATAAAAGGTTTCCTATGAAACTCGTTTTCCCTTTCCATATTGTAGTGGGATAATTAATGAAGAATGATAAAACTTTTATCACCCACACAATACAAATTGGAACATAATATAAAAAAATTGTGACCTTTTCCACCTAAGGAAATCATCATATTTGAACTATATAGCATCATGCCTTGGGCTGACAAACGTTTTCAGGTAACGGAAGTTTCATTAAAATCATTATCACATTGCAATTTTAGTCCTCTACAGTGACACCAGATGCATCTGTCTGAATTCAAATTTTAAATTAACTAAACTTGACAAAAAATAGCTTAATTAAGGCATAGCACTTTTTAATAAACTTTAATTTTACCAAATATGCCTTCATTTCATTTTGTCCTGTAACTTTTTTAAACTCTATTTTTAACTGGATTTGACCTTTTCTATGATAAATATGGTATCTTAATTATTAAAAAGTGGGTTGAGCATTCAGCTACTTTTCCAATTTAGAGTTTCCTTTGGACACTCTCAGCTAAGATTAAGTGTGTGATGATTTTCTTGGTACCAGAACTTACTGGAAAACTTTAGACAGCACATGGAAAGAGCAGGACCCCTACTCTGTGTGAATTTGACAAACTTTTAGACTTAGTACAAGGTGAGCTCTAATTTTACCTATCAAACTAACCTTCAGATCATTCACAGTAGTTATGCTAAATACTAAATATGCATTAACTCTTCTTTATGAAATAATTTATTTCTAGAGTTTGTAATGGATAACTTTTTGACACTCAAAACCATTTAAACAAAGTTCAATTATTGCACAATTGCCAGAATAAAAAACATGATCAAAGATTTCATATACTGTAGGTCAAGAGAATAAAATGAGAAAACTAATTTACCTGATGTATTTTGTTCCAGATGATCTTATTGCAGATGAAAATAGTAGACCAAGGGATGGTCGCCGTGGTCCGAAGCGACCTCGAACAATTCTCACATCAGCTCAAAGACGGCAGTTCAAAACATCCTTTGAAGTTAGTCCTAAGCCATGTCGTAAGGTAGGACACATTCTACTTTCAAGTTATAACTCTGAATAGTCTTATTCCACCTAAAAGAGAATAAGTGGAATTAGTTTTAGATTAACTATAAAAAATTAGAAACTCTTCCTTGCATACCAACCCGGAAGTCACAGGTTCATATCCCGCTTAGGTGGGTTTTCATCCACCACCTAGAGCATGGATGTGTATGTCTTCGTTAGAGATTAAAATACATGTAATTGGGGTTACCTGTGTCTTAAATAAATTATTATTATTCTATAATCACAGAAAATTTTCTGTGAGCACTACAGGAAGTAAGATAAATGTAAAAAATACTGAGGACACACCCTGATGCTTCCTGCCTTGATTACACTCCAAGAGTATCTAAATGAAAAAGAGATTTCCAAAAATAAATTTCACTCTGATCTGGACCTGAAGACAAACAAAAGACCTGCATCTGCTTGGCCAATGTATTTAATTATATTTGCAGCCACCATCCAACCTATGAAAGTCGATAATTTTGATTTTGAATACAGATTCCAAGACTATTATTTTAATGGAATTATTGATGCTTCCACTCCTTTTCAATTGCATATTTTTTATATCTGATAGCTAACCATTATCTACCATTGAACTGTGTGTTGAGAATTAACTCAATGAATTTTGAAGCCATGTATTTGATCAAGGAGAAATATCTTATGGCTTTATTGTTTATTCTTAATAGTTTAATTCCTTTTCTAAATACCTGTGAGTTTAGTAGATGTTCTCAAAAGGAATTTATATTAAGAATTTCAATACAACTACCACTGAATCATTTAGCTGTCTTTTGGCTCTATTTTTGACATTCTGTACTATTTTCTTGATCTATTTTGCCTTTTCCTGAGATATGGACAAAGTTCCCATCATACTCCGAGAAGTTAGTTTAAAAAAGATGAGTTGAACCCATTTCATTGTCGACTGGTAGCAAAATCCAAGATGACTTCACATTAAATTTCAATGAATAAATTTTACAAAAAAAACCTAACTCATATGCTATCTTGGAATTTTGCCTTTCAGAAACCACTACTATTTATTCTATTGGATAAAAATGTATACTTACAGGCATTAACCTACACAACAGGGCTTCCTCATCTGTTAATAATTGAAATAGGTAATTAAATCTCAATTTTTAAAAATGGCATGGCATGGTAATAGCGGTGAATAAATTACCACAAAATAATTTCTCCATGAAACTATTTATACTACATGTGTTACTTGTTGGCTAACATTTTCCACACTGCTCTGAGACAATTTCAGAAGTGAAAAAAATGAAATATTATAATTGAAAAATAAGTACCTACATGTACATATGGGAGTGCATATATAAATATACATTGGAGCTTTTTTTATTCCTATGGAGTGCGTCAACCAAGTGGCAACTGGTGGGTAAGCCAATAGACTGAGGATGTACACCAAGAACAAACAGTCAATGAAATAAAAAGGTCATTCAAAAAGAGCAAGTAAATACAGTAAATGAATGAAATATAGTTTGCTAAAATTAATACATTAATGCCAACTTTCAACTGGCTCCAATATTTCTCTTTGGAATGAAAAGATGAGAACTCACCGATCTCACTCATTTTGGAATGTGTATGTTGATTAAAGACAAGAGAGTCCACCTACTTATAAATACAGATTCTCTTGCCAAGTAAAGAGTAAAATTGGACACCAAAAATAGTTATCAATAGTTGCAATGGCTAGGAAGAGAGCTTATGTATATTAAAATGTTGATTATTAATTCAATTGATCCTTTATTAATAAAATTAAATATGATTGATCCTGGGACACTTCTTTAAAGTTACCCTGACAAAAGTAGTTGTCAAATTAACTTCTAAAAGCATGAGCAATGATGTTATGTATGACGATTGTCCACTAAACAATTTTCGTCAAAAATTAATGGTTAGTGAGCCCAATAGTCCTAAAATGATTACCGGGTAAACATAGTATACATGATCATAACACTTTCTAAAAATGCTATTTTAATTTTGGTAACATATTCTTTATTTCTTTGCAGGTTAGAGAAGCTTTGGCAAAGGAAACAGGACTCAGTGTCCGTGTTGTTCAAGTTTGGTTTCAAAATCAGCGAGCCAAGATGAAAAAACTTCAGCGCAAAGCTAAACAGGAAGCTGATACTAAAACAAGCATTGAAAAAGATGGAAAAGATGAAAAAACATCAATAAAACAGGAGCATTCAAGTAAAGATCAAAGTAAATACTTGTTAATTCAATCTAATATATGGAAGAAAATATGAGTTGATAAAATGTTTGTTATTAAAAATTGTTTCTCTATTTACAGACCATTACCTTGATATCAACTCCTTAGGTGTTAGAGAAGAGGGAGACTCATCCTACACACCTTCCAGTAGTCAGCCTTTGAATCCAAATATTCCTTATTCCCCAGATGGTAAGATTACAAATTGATTTTAATTATTAATTTAATTATACAAATAAATTGAAAATACTGCCAAAATGCACAGTCTACATTAATACAAGACAAAACATCTAAACAAATTTTCTGTCACCGGGCCCCACCCACTGCCAAGCATGTCATATTTTTATCTTACAGTACCCTTACGTCCTTATTTTTTCAGCCTTTTAATGTTGGAAAATTGTAGCACTAACAATGTCTTCTTCAGTCTTGTGCAAGAAAATTGGTTCTTAGTCATCATCCTTGCGGACCGTCCTAATTAAGTGATTTATTTATCAATCCAAAAGACCCTTCCATGGCAATAATAAAAGTAAAGATATTTATTTAGTAATATGGGAATCATATTATTCATAAATTAAATGGCTCAAAATCTTACTGAATCCTACTTAGAAATTAGGTATTTTTGGAATATGATTCAAAGGTAAAATGAATGATATTGGTACAAATAAATGTTTGTATAAACTTAAAACAATGGTAAATAATAAAGATCCACAGCAAGACAGTTACACAGCAAGTCAGCTGGCACCATTTGATACCATTTTATGCATCTGTTTTAACATGATATTAATTTAAAACTACTTTAGCTCAAAAATCTTGGTTAAACTATGCATGCCATATGTTTCCATTGGCTAAGGAAACCTAAAATATCTACCTATATTCAATAACCAGGAAAAGTTACTTCTTATAAGTTGATATTTAATAAGCACAGAACTCTCAATTTACCTACCTAATCAAAATATGGAAAATAAAACATTTTGGTAAATATTCTTAAATAAAATGTAACCTATAGTACACCAATGTGAAATAATGTCAATTATGGGAAATCCACCCATACATCTTTAGGAGTTCTATTTATAAGTATATATTATTTTTCCATTGAGAAGGCACACACTGGGTTAACCATAAGCATAGATAGGTTCCTGTTGAAAATTTGATTTGTGAATAGAATAAAAATTTAAATACTGAATACAATTTAAACTTATATACTACAAAATAATTACATGTAATGTTACTATAGAGGAATATTCCTGTGAGTGGATCCATTCCATTCCATATCCATTCAGTGTGAATATTCACACTGAATGGATATAATAAGTTACAGATATCATATCCATGCCTCTCTCCCTATCATTTCCTCATTATTTAATTAAAGGTTTGTTGAACCAAAGAAATAAATTTATTTCATTATCCTAATGATTATGTAATTGTATATAAGTAAAATATAAGAATGATAATTGCTATTTTCCATGCACTACCAGTTATTTAAACATTTTTTTAAACACATCATACATGCATTTAGACCTGACAAATTAATTTCTTTACACCCTTAGTGCTAAAAATCATTTGTTAGACTTATGCATACATCCCTCAAATTACGCTAGGATAGAAGTAAGTAGGAAGCCTTAAATGTATTTCCTATACATTTTCAATTGCCTGAAGTCAAATTATCAACCTTCATATTTTAGGTGGCTGGGTTGATTTTTGAATGTGCATAGATTTCAATAAAATTCAATGAATGTAAAGACCATCAATGTGTAAATATGAATAAAAATCAATGTAATAAGAAAAAATGGCATATCCCCATATTATATTTATCAGTTTTTCCAAGGTTTTTAAAAAATCAAAATAGCATAGTTAAATAGTGGCTGTAAATTTGTCGGCATTAATTCCACTTCCTGCACCTATATTTTCATTGAAAGGTTATGCAATAATAATTATAATCATATGGATCATAATCTCTTAGTATGTGACTATTACCAAGTATTATAAGTGCTGAGATAAAATAAGGTTCTTGCAGTAATGAAGAATAAAAACACTCAATGACTCAAAATTACAACTCCAGGCCATTTAAATAAATTTTCAGTACTTCATAATTTGTCTTATACATTGGTAAAGCAGTGTACCAAGGGATTGTAAAGGTATATTCTTGCTAGATTCTTATTTTTTTTAAAGATATTCATGAAAATATGGATTATTTTCGACTGAACAGGTAGAGACAGTGGCATAGGTAGGGGACATAGGGCACTGGGCGGCACTTTGGGAACAGAAATTTTGATGAGGTGCCCCGCAAAGAGATTTTAATTTTCACCCCTCCCCCCTTCCTACAAGCCTGAGTAGAAGGCAACATACAACTTGCCTCACTTGCTCAATCACCTTAGACCCTCTTTTTTACAGTATATTTCAAGTCTTTTAAGATATCAGAGATTTTGTGCAGTTTTATGCATTGGGTTTATAAGTATTTAAACACATTGTACAAATGAGAGGTAGTCCAAAATAACAATAAAATACTCCCTAAGCCCAGGTTATGGAGCCATAAATTATAATGATTGTTCTAATGGAGAAAGGAACAGAATTATGTTAAAGGATTATATAAATATGTAAATTTTTGTTTGGGTCTCATAATTTCTTCTTGACTTGGTCATATTGAGTAGTCACCAATGGGACATAAAATGTGAAATAGGTTAACAAAAATTCTGATTACAAAATAGCCACAGCATCATCCATTCATTGAGTTACATACTCATGATGTCTGACTTACACTCAATGTGTTTTATATCTATTAATTATTTGCCCTGGAGGTTGCAATTTGGCTAAGCAACTGACATGGCAAGGACCCAGATTCACTAACTGGTGGGGAATGATTTTTTTGTGGTTTCTACATTTTGCATTTTGTGAAGACCAATTGAGGTGCAGTACGCCAGCCATAAGACTGGATATTTATCTGTTGATACCCCAATATCTTTTACCAGTGTAGACTCAAACATAATTTCTCCCTGACCTACCTACTTTTCTGATTATTAACGTGCACATCTTATTTGCTTATCAATACTCTACATGTATAAATAAATATATGGCACAAATGACCTCTGTCATAGAATCTGACCAAATAACTAATACATAAGTACATATTCAAGTCAGGGGCACAACAGGTAAAAGAGAGGAACCACCTAAATACTTCAGATATCCAATGAAATTTCATTCTTTTGATAATTCAGTCAATTAATTCATGTCAATTATATATTTTGGGTTTGCAAGCTTGCATACATATACATAAGTTTGTGAGATCTATTTTTTCATATTTAACTGTCACAATAGTTTGAAAAATGAAATGAAAAAGTAACTCATATATATAGTGTATATTATGTTTACATTATGTTCTGACATATTTTTGTTATCTACTAAAGCAGATACTTACCCAACACATTCCGGGGAGAGTTTCTGCAGCTCTGAAATCTCATTAGATGACAGCACCAATTTTGAGGCTTTGGATGAAACTCCTCCTTCAGATGGTCTGTCCATCCAGAATCTGGGTCATAACCAAGGACATCATGCTCAAGGCCTTTCCTCATTGCTGGTTGGACACGAAAGCAACGCTGCTGGGCCTCAAACTAATGGTGCATCATTTGGACAAGTTAACCCAATTGACAAGTTATACTTGATGCAGAACTCATACTTCAACACGGAGCAGTGATAATTAACTACTTTCTGTTCAAGAGAGTAAATACATCAATTTTTTTAATTCTAAAGTCACCCACATTTTTTGTGTGGCCTGTTTATAGATATACTTGTACAATATGAAAATGAGTGTGCTATATTGTGGATTAAAGTGTATGTGACATTTCAAGAAGAAATAATACACAATGGCTGTGTGAAACGAAAAGTTTTCTTGACATGTGGCATTTATAATTTTTTTACTACTTTCAGCATTATCTTTTTTCGTGAAAAATGGTATATCATTATCATAGACATTCAGACTTGTTTTTACTTTGGGTTCCCCTAATTCTTTTGACATCAAACATTTCTGTAAAAATTGCATTTTAAATGCTTAGCACTATAAACTGTTGTGTAAATATGTTTTATAACAAGTGAGTATGTATACAATTCCATCAATCCCATGAAAGCATATTTCTTGTAAAAGAAAGGCATATACTATTATTCATAATTTTATTTCATGTGATATTATATGGTGTTGACTATAAAATGCATAAATAATATATTCCCTATTCATTCCACCTGTGTATTTTAGCTCAAGGGTAGAACTTTGGATATAATTAGGAAGCTATAAAACACAAAAGAGCATTTTTTTGAAGAGCTATCATAATTTATAAAGTAATGTCTATATGCCATGGTCTTAATGAAGCATTGACTTCATAAATTAAATATTCTGATTTCATGAGTTTTTCTGAAATAATTAATATCATATGTCACCATAGTTCTTTGCCTACGCAGAGGGTTAATTTCATAAAGTAACTATCTTACAGAACCAATGACACATATAGATATGTACATACTTTGCTTTATTTAGTCCCTCTTTTGTTTGTGTCAGAGAAAAATATTTTTTTATGTATAACTGCTGCATACATTTCTCCAACTCCATTAAAGCCCATTCATCTTGCCTCTTAGACCACGAGCAAATTGCCAGACCTGAAATTTCATAATTTGGGGTTAATAGTCTTTAAAGTAATAAAATCACAATACACATTCAGCCACAATAATCTAAAAAGTTTCCAGTTGGTACATACATAGGAAGGTTATCGAAACATGCATGCCATAATGCAGGATGTACAGGATAACTTAATGCAGAAATGAGAAATAAATTTGTAAGTTATAGCGTCAAAAATACATTAAACTACCTTGCTCCACACAACCCAATTTTTAAATCATTTTATGTAACAGTGAAGCCACAAAGGTTTTATACAGCTTCATTCATGTACATATGCATCAATAATTGTGGTCTTAACTTACATAATCATCCTCAATCATTTCATATTTCCCATCTCAAACAAGTTGCTACTGAAATGTTGATTTGCTATAGAAAATTTCAAGAGGCATATTCACATTTCTATGCAAAAAACTTCACTTACAGATATCAAACCCTATGCTATGTATTTTGACTGTTGCAGAAAAACTTGGTATCGTGAAAAGCATTATGCCAATCCTTCAGTTGCAAACCCTAACTTATAGATATGGTGTTCATTCCCTGTGGTAAGGGATATCACTAACTCATCAAAAGATATTAAATTACTTGGCAGAACAATACTTTTTCAAGCTTTTAAGAGATACATACATATCTAAATAAAACTTTATATATCAACATAAGATTTTTTTGCTATGCAGCTTGCAGCTATTTTTTTCTGTCACTAGTAGCTGCTGATGGCTTTTTCTATTGGTAGTGTCCACATCAACCCAGGTACCCTTTCTCATTCCAACGTGATCTTCTCCTATTATTTTGAGAGTTTATAAGCCTTTAAACATAGCTCCAGCTTAAAATAACTTGCGAAGTATCATAGTCAATGCCATAGCCAGGAGCAGCTGATTAGGCTAAAGCTTCCCATCCCCCAAAGTTTTACTCTCACATTCTCTCAAAGGGAAAACAGCAAGTATAGCAAAGCTTTTCTACTTCAAAGTAGGTATTAAACCCTTCAGCACTTGTTACAATTGCATATTTAATTTAAAACAAAGAGCCTTACATCAAAAGGAAATTGTTCAATTTAGGAAACATTTTGTAAGAGAGCCTCTTCTCTAATTAAAGAAAAACAACGTGTGCTCCAAAAAAATATTTTAATTTTGAAGGGGCAAACAAACCTTAAGTGCAGAACAAAGTATATTCCCATCCAAAGTCAAGCATATTGAATTAGCATTCAAGATTATGCAAAGAGTAATATTCTGCTGATTGTAATGAACCATGAGTTGAATAGAGTTCAGTCACTCAAAATTTCCAGGAAAACACTGTTTAGAAAACTGGGGTTATGCTGATATCTGCCTGCTTTTGAATCCTATCCACCTGTGTTGGAGGCAATTCATTTCTTTAGTGAATGAAGGCAATGAATGTGTTGCTTTTTTTTCTGAAAGCAAATATTTTTGGTAATAATTCAACTTTCCTGTTACTAGATGTCAGATTCTAATGTTGAGTGCTGCTTTGAAGAGTCATTTCCTGGGTTAGGTTGTAATAATTTCAGTTAAATATATACTCAATAATTACATAAGACAACAGCTAAATTTTAGTATCACAAAAATAATAGAAAGTGCCAAAAACAATACCATGTACGATTGAGGAGGTTGCAAGAAATGCTAGCATGAGCACACTCCCACCGGATACCAATGAGCAAGCTGAGCTTCAGTTATAAAATAATGCAAAAAATCTTAGAATCACTAGAAAAAAATGGAGGCCCAAGAAAGGGCCACTTCAAATTACAAGAAGGGTAGAGGAGAACAAATAATAATGACACCATTTATAGATGCCTGCAAATATGTACTAAGTTCCAAGATCACATGTAGTATATCATTCAATGGATCAGAAACATAGACCATTGGAATGGAAGACTTCAAAACGAGGTGCTGGAGGGAAGCAATCAATCTGTCTTCAGATTGAAATACTAATGAATGATTGTGGAGGAGGAATCCAATAGGATATTTTTGTAAAACCTATTCACATACATAATTGTACCAGAATTCACACCAAAACTGAGCACTAATTCCATAAGTGTATAAGTACATAAATAATATAATTTCCTAGATGATCCTGTAACTATCCATTGTTTTTTAAATAACTATGAAGTTACCTAATTAGGCACAAATGACCATAAGTTGCTGCATTTTGCAACATTTCTGAATTTTTTTATACCAATTACCATTGAAAAAAAATTGTTAGCTACTGAAATAAATTCTTCTCATAATACCTACCACGTTTTTTTTAAATTTGATGTTGCAGATGAAAATATCAATTCTTCACTTATTATTCAATTATTGACATTGCCGAATTGTATCGGTCTTGGCCAATGGGTCATTTACTGTGACAGGAAATATTAGTTTTTCATTAATTTAGTGAATAGATCCAAAATGATCCAGATGATTTCAGTGATCATCCGTTAAACCAAAATGAAGAACTCATAAAACCGAAATGAAGATCCCCAAAAGTAGTCGCCCACGCCTTTAACAGTTCCTACATCTCCAGGGAATAAAGAGAGGCTCACCCAACACTGTTGACTCAGCATGACAAGATAGGCTGCCATCATATATATATATATATA
>LYUA01000367.1:710459-731920 GCA_002093875.1 Calopteryx splendens
CTTGAATTTTGTTTCCCCACTTTGGTAGACACCATGACAATGCCACTCACTTAATCCTTTCGTGCTCACGGCATTTTCGGTTTTTGTGCCCAGAAAGCTCGCAGCTTATTTTTGAATATCGTAAGGGTTTTTTTTTTCAAATATTTCTTGTGAGAGTATTTTTGAATTTAGGAGATCAAAACTTTTAATACTCATTGGTAACACATCATACAGTACATTAATAATAATATGTTAAAAAAAATTATTTTTTATTGATGAAAAAAAATTTGTAAGCCTTAGGGTTAAAACAAAAGCTGATATATCGGCACCTTGAGCACGTAAGGGCTAAGCCATCAATGTATGTAGAATCATTAGTTACATATGTACATCATTTAAGTGTAATTAACCACCCCACAAAAATGTCCAAAAATGGGATCATGTGTGTTCTTGATAATACTTAAATTGAATGCATTTATTATGAATGCAAGTTTTGGACACTTATCCACATTTATGTGGATAAATGTGAAAAACCAAGTGACTATATTTTTCGTTATAAAGCAATTCCACAAAGTTGGTGCTAATACCATTAATTACAGTCATTGCCATTATTCAAAGACCACTCTGACCAATGCCCAGTGCCTCATTGGGAATTTTCCTCTATTCAGTAACCTAAAGAAACTTCTCTGTATCAATCTCACTAAGGAAACTTAAAAACCTTATTTTATACATGAAAATCTTCCTAAAAATTCTGCACCCACTAGAAACTGAAACAATATTAATATTTAGAATTTTAAAATATAGATGTAATATTTTGAAGGAATTACTAAGTAACTGGAATCATTGAGGGAAAATGAAATAGGAAAAAGCACAAAATCATTGTACTTTTTAGGTGGTTGCTTGATCATTAAAAATTTCCTATAATCCAAGTTTATATTAAAGGCTGTGCTTCCAAATTTGGAGTTGGAGATTTAATGGTAAGTATTGGTCTTCAATGGTTTAATCTACAACAAACTGTATTGGCCTTCTTATAAATTTTCTGGAAATCTGCCAATGTAAGTGATATAACGCATACTGTTTGGAACGGAGGACTTCAACTATTAAAAACCATGAACTTCACTATGGGCAAGAATGGACTATTTTTCCATACTTAACCATCTCAATCCCTGAATCAAGAGGGAGCAGTGTATAAAGGGAGAAAGTCACCAAAATAAGTTCTCCATTGAGTAATTAAAAATTTCTCTAGATTTTTTTCTGCCCTCCTGTTTCAACCACATGGGTGAGTCAATGAAAATATAAAAGCATGTGTAGATTAGGGCTAGTTTATGAATTTAGATGTGTTTTATGATTTCAACTAAGCATCATTAACAGAGGAATCACAGTGTAGCTTTATCATTTGAACCCCTTATCAATCTTTTTTCCAGGATGATACACACCTACATGCTCTCACCCTAAAGAATCTAGACTAACACAATTCCTTTCAAAATCTGTAGTGTAAGAAATTGACATGGTAAAAATGTGGATATGCATCATTTAATCTGACATGGTAAAAAGGTGGATATGCATCATTTAATCTTCGTACAACCTAATTTTAAAAACACTCCATAAGAAAGTACCTCTTGTAATGGGACAGCCATTTTGGCTGAGGTGATTCATTAATGTCAATATGACAAAGTTGGGAGAGTTTTGGCATTCTGTTCAGTTGCTATCATAATTTTTGAAAAAAAACTTTCCAAATCAAATGTTTATTTTCCCACAAGGCATAACACCAGTTTCACTCTCAAATGAGTTTTCAAAGTTTTTTGTTGTCATGAAAAAATATTGATTTCATGATGGCTAGTGACTGCACCGTGCAACTTTGCCTTGTTAAATTACTTGCTTACTGGGAATGTTTGCAGGTACCTTAGAGAGTGTAGTCTCATATTCGATTAAGGGAAATGTATAAAATATACATATTTAATAGATTATGCTCACAGTGCTTGACCAACTTATTTATTCTCTATGATTATTGCACAACAGGCAACATTTTGAATAAGTTTCATTATCCACTGATTGTTATTAGTGACTACAGTAATTTCATTCCTTGTCTGCTTCCTTAAGTCAAGAACAGCAGACTGAAGAAAAAGTTCAGCCGTGGGAGTACATGCTCATAATAGCACAGGGATAAAATAGGAGTAAGATGAAATAAAAATTCATTTTTAAAAGGGTAAAATTTTCTTTTAATTTCAGCATTGTAGCAAAATATTTCACCGATTGCAAAACCACCTTAAAATATGGGCACGCTTCCTGTGACTGTCAAACCCCATGGAGTGAAATTTTATTTCCTTCCACCATCTGATTTTATTATCAATCCGTATATAATAAAATTAATTAGTCACAAAATATAATAAAAAGCTGATGAATTGGTAGAATTTGTACAATACTCATTGAGACAGAGGGGTACAAGAGAAAATCCCATGGAAGAAAGGGAGTCCAAATTTATTCCAATAATCATTGCATGATCAATAGACACTCCTCTATCATAGAATTGACAATATCCAGGATTTGGGCAATTAAAGCTTCTTGCAGTAAAATATTGCAAGCTTCAACCTACATTTGTGAAATAATACTCTTCAAACAAGGTACATCTTAAATTTGAATTATCCAAATATATATGCTTGAAAAATTCTAATTAAATGCATTAACATTATTTTAATTGGGAATTTCGAAAACTTGAACAAACAAAATTCTACTCAGTGTAAGAAATCACACAAATAGGTACTATTTTAAACTTTTCCATTTTGTTATATTTTCCGATTGCGCAATTACAGAGTTATAATAAATTTTCTTTTCCATTACAATATCATCTAAAGCATTACAATATTGATTTAGGTATGCAAATGGATTTAAAGCATTTGCCTGAACATTCTGCCCATTGCACTTGGGCAACAACTTGTCTATATTGTTCACAGAGCAGACATAAGAAAGACAAGATCCATTAACTTTGTGAAGCACCTTTATCAATTCGTTTATTAATGATTGCAATATTTTTCATGATATCTTATAGCAGTTTAAAAAAAAGTTGTGGGTGATTCTGCTTAATTACTGACGAGGACTTGGGGATAGCATTTTCTAAGTGCTATGTGAATTTTTGGTATTTTGTATAATTCATACAAATATAACAATCAAAATCACTTGTAATCAACCCGAAGGTCGGTATGATAGGTAAGGATAGAGCTCAACCAATACTAAGCCCAACGGTATGTGAAATTCAAACGTAAGGTGGCCAGTTCCTTTCCCTGATCTAACAATATGTAAATTTATATAAATAAAAATACCTTTTTAATTGTCGTCAATGGGCAAAATGAACTCTTTAAGTGCTTATACGGCCAATATATTTGCTTATTTGAACGGCGCGCTTGTTTACCGTAAGGTGTCGTTTAAGGTAAGACGATTCTCTTTTGTCAAGAATTCGATACTATTCGATCCATGGTCGTCTAAACTTACAGGATTTGTCTTGGTTGGTATTGTAAAACTTTGTGCATTATTGTGAGACTGGTTGCTGAAAAATGTCTGCAGCGGATAGGGAAACGTTCACTATTCTTCGGAAAAGACCCCCGAAACCTTCGGCGATGAAAACAGAGCAGGTAGCGAAGTCATAATATATTTTCGTGTTGCGTATTGCGAAAACGTTTTGCTCTCTCTAGGTTTGTTGTTGAAGTTATTTATCCAGTTTACTAAGAAAATGCTATTGCTCTTTTTTGAGTAATATTTTTCCGTTCCTTTTTATTTTTGTTATTATAACATAAGTTTTGAACTTGCGCTCCGTAGTAATAATTGGTATTTTCAGGCCATTAACGCTGCTCGGCGTCAAGGTGTACAGGTGGATACTCAGCAGAAATGTAAGTATGCGAAGAGTGGTGAGGTAAATTCTGCATTTGTGCAATTGTTCATGTGGATGTAATTTTTTTTTCAAATTCAATTATCCCTCGTGGTGTAATTATTATTCTTAGCTACATGATCCCTTAAGTTAATTCATTATTTGAATTAATTACCTCGGCATTGCTGTCTATCTCTTAATACAAGGGGGAGCTGGGCAAAATAAACAGCATCAGACTACAAAAAATACTGCTAAACTTGACCGTGAAACCGAAGAATTGAAGCATGATAAGGTTACTCTGGATGTTGGAAAATTGATTCAACAGGGTCGTCAGTCTAAGGGTTGGAGTCAGAAAGATCTTGCCACTGTAAGTACGTCCGATGCATTGTATAAGGGACAATGTGACGTTGATGACGAAGTTCTCTCCTAAACTAAGCAAAAGTTTATGCAATGAAATGTCACCACAAGCTAGCTGTCTGGTATGTGGGAGTTGGCATCCTTGCATGGTTAATGAAACTGGATGAAATAAATTATATTTCCTCCTGCATTCTTTTACGGTATGCATTGATTTTATACTTGAAAATAAGTATTTTCCCACCACTTTTTGGTAATCTTTAATAAATACAAAATCACCTCTTTCTGAAATTTTCCTTCTCACTTTCTGCTTGTACGATTGAAGATAACTTCATTTATGCCGTCAATTTAAACTTAATAATATATTTTAAATGGTATGTCTATATGAGTTAAATAACTTAAGTCATAAAAAACCAAACCACTGTATTGAACCCAAAGGTTGGCTTAATCGGCTGTGTATTTTTTCCTCTCAGGGAGTCTTGTCTCTGTAGGTCACATATCTTGTATTAAATATCCTTTAAGTTTAGAGTGAATACATAAAAAATGGCTTCAGAATATTAATATTACATTTCATATATAAATTTGTAATTGAAAATGTACATATCAAAAATATCCTAGCATTTTTTGCCCATACCAGTTAATGTAGGCTGGCACTAAAAGGGTTCAAAGGTGAAGTTGGAGCTATGGCATGTGAAATTCACGCACCAGGGTAGGAAGATCAATTGCTTTCACTATGCCACCAAGATGATCTGGCACCAAGACAATCACACAGCTAAAAGTGACTAAGGGACAAGATTGGAACAAGGGACCCTGTTTTCAGTAGTTGAATGCTCTACCCACTGGGCTACCCTGCCATCAAGGTTAGAAATAAACAAAAATTATTTGGTTTCAACAAATAATTAATGAAACAAATCAAATTATTTTTTCCTATAAGCATCAATATTAGAATTATTCACAAAACCTTACAGTAGTCATGTAATGCTTTGTGTGGTGTAGTTTGAGTTGTTATTTAAATGTGATGCTTGGTGTGTGGATAGTGGCAGGGAAAGTGGGGATAGTGAAAGGGTACAAATTGTGAAGTCATAGTATGAAATGTACACTAGAACCTGATATTAACAGGAATCTTTTCTCCCTATAACCTTAGAGAAAATTAAACCCTTTCCAAATTACTGTTTACTGAATCCCTACTTTTATAGTACCACAATGAAACTACTAATTTTCCTATATCAGGTGGTGCTCTAACCACCTCTCATTTCCCCCACATGAATGTGTTGGCTAATAAGTAGACACACAGTCAAAACCATGAGTACTCATTAATTCTGAAAATCTTTTCTCTCTATTGAACCCAAAAACCCATGCAGAGCTTGTCAGGCTCAATTCTGAATTTTTCTATCTTGAGAAGCGAAAACAATGATAATTCTTTGAATATATCGCTCATAAAATAGAAGAAATGTTGACTATAAAATAAAACTTTGTGTAAAGTAAATGCCTTCAAAGAAATGTTTAATAAATTATAAATCCTGAAATTCCACAAATGGCATAAGAATACAGTTGAATAGCTCATATCCATGTGAATCATCACTCACTGATTGCATTCTAAACTATAATTTTTTAACTAAGAGAAATTACCTGTTCAAAAACATATGAAAGTCACTGGTAATGTAAAGACAATACTCCCAACTGGATTTATTGAGGCACCCATTGCACTAAAAATCTGCACTTTTGAAGCAAATGTATCCTCCATATTTTTCAAATATATATCATATGAATCTCTTCTTTTTTAGGCACTCTTTGGCACTTCTAATCTAATATCTTTTTCACCGTTGTGCCCATCCCAACAGATATTAACCAATAAATATTTGGAAATGATTTTGAGTTATCCCCTTCTTCTCATATGTCTATTCACAAGTTGGATTGATATTCCTCTCAAATAAGACTACTTATTTTTTCAATGTAGGTTTTTTGCTTAGAATGTGCACAATATTGGTGTTTCTGCCAGTATGTTTGTGCTAAATATTTCATGAATCTTTGGTTGTGTGTTGATATATTTACCATCTTCCCTGCTACCTCTAATATCAGTCGTAAGAACTTGGCAGAAAATTATGTTGATTTCTTGACATAGCACATCTCAAAATGTCTCTACTCCTGTCATGTAAGAAGTGCTTATGTCTATAAAATTGAGGCAATTTATTTTCAAGATATTAGCTAAATATAGTGAAACAGCAAAATGTTGCTTTTATAGTGATATCTGCTTACTTCATGATGAGCTGTTTGAAAGTGGAGTTAAATTTTCAAATAAGAAAGTACACACACTAACTACTTCTATTAGATCAGTTATCACTTCCCCTTTATATGGCATCACAGAGCTGTGAAGTGATACAAAACCCATTCCAACTTATTAAAAGAGCAATTTTTCCAGAAACCAAACATAAGGATGCCAATTCAAAGAAAGCATATTAATTTTATAAAACCAGTACTCATCAAGCCTGAGAGACTCACAATGACCACTCCTGAGATGAAATATGCTCTTCAGGCCACAAGAATGCATAAAATAATTGTGTGGTTGGAAAGTAAAAAGAATAACTTGCTTATTGTGACCAGTTGTTGGAGATGATCACAAAAATAAATGTATCATAAGCATAGAAGGCTCAGTGTGAGTTTTGCAAGGTTAATGAGTGAGTGTAATTCTCTTCCCAAAAAATTAACAGAACCTATTGGCAATGTTTCCTTTGGTGTGGCATGACAGTCCAGTGGGTAGAGACTCACAATGAGCCCTCCTGAGATGAAATATGCCTTTCGGGCCACAAGAATGCATCAAATAAAATCATTGTTCGCATGAAAAATCACCTATAGTGTGGTGGGAAGGTAAAAAGAATAACGTAGAGTACAGTGCTACTGACTGGAGGGCCTGGGTTCAATTCCAGGTGATGGCCCTGGGGTCCCTCAAGTTCACCCAAGCTGCATGATTTTTTCAGGATTAGAATTTCAGGGGAAACCACAGGAAGCACAAGGAAAAGAAGTGCCCTTCCTACCCTGATGTATGAATTTCACATGCATTTGGGCATAGTTTGATGAGCTGTACTCTCACCTACTAGGCCAACCTTAAGGTTGATTACTGTGGTTTGAATATTTCTCCTTACTTACTTTTAAATTTAGCAACAGATTGGTGTATGATTTCTCCCAATTAGTAGCTCTTTTCACAAGTTACATGGTTGAATTTTATAATGAAATATCCATGTTTATTGCCGTTAGTCACAGACAAAAAAGTAGTCTTCATTTATTTGGAAAATAAAATAATTTTCTTAAAATTTCTTAGGAAAAAATTGAAACGGAGAGAAATAGTACGCTGGAATGCTCATATCAAAGTTATTTCTAACTTAGTTTTAGAAAATTATGTCATAAGTCATGCTGATCTATATCTCAATAATAGCCAACCATTGTTTTCAAATATCTTTGGGACTGACCTTTCAAGCATGCTCAGAGCCTATTGAGTAGTTCTGCTGGTGGGAGTTAGGAGTACACTTATGGGAGCAACAGCTTTACCTTGACACTCTTGATTTGACACACTTTTATTTTTCTGTAGTCTCTTTTATTTTGACACACACTCTTTGTCTTGACACATCTAATCAAAATATTACGGATGCTCATGGTGTAGAAGACTACCACTTGATTGTGTTCTTTGTAGCATAAAACTGAAATATTACAAAGATGCAGACTTGGGGCCCATATGGAGAGTTACCTGGAGAAGTTAGAGTTTATTATTATTATCATCATATTCCTTGTCATTACCTGACTGATGTGACACTAAATGTTGTATAAATCTACTGATTTCTAAATAAATGGTGCAATAAAGCTTGGAAATTCATTGCAAGTATTTCTGTGAACTACGAGGTGGTACCCACCACTAGCTGTTTGATGTTCAATCAATAAGAAAATCATGAAGAACATGCTTCATGATGATTAAAGATACTGAATAGTTAAATACTTTAATGTCTTCCATTCAATTTATGTTATTACAATAAAATATATTGTTAAGGCATACATGTGTGTTGACCCGCTTTAAATTCCCAAGTAAGCATGTAGAATGGGAAAAAGGATGAAACAATAGAAAAACACTTAGAAAAATCAAGCAAATGGAGGTTCAGGAACGTTCATTCACAAAGGAAACGCAACAGAGGTCTGAGAGCGACTGCATTTCTGAGAGACTTGACCTCACCGGCTGCATCCTAGTTGATTCCTGCAATGTTGGCCACTAAGATAGAGTGCATGACATTCGCCATTGTCTTAGGTGGCAATAAAAATATTAAACCCCACTGGTTTATTAATTATGCTAACCAGATAATAAAAGTGGACTCATGAACCAATATATTTTAATATACTTCAATTTTTCTTGCATGTTTTATACTAGTAGCAAGAACCAGCATAAGTACTCCAAAGCATGCATTTTGTATGCCAACATTTTTATTTATTAACTCAATATGCTATGCATAGTTATGGTTTTCATTTATCGAATTATTTTACAAACACTTTATAAAACAACTTGTAACCTTTCCATAATGATTTTGCCTTACATATCCTAATGGAAGCTAGTTGAATATATGTAACAGTCATAATGTATAATAATAATATACTGGAAAGACTCAAAATAACTGCCATTATAAACTTAAGCTTATAAACTGATTTTGTGTATTTTATTCTCAGCGGGTGAATGAAAAGCCTCAAGTGATTAATGATTATGAGGCTGGTCGAGCAATTCCTAATCAGAACATAATAGGAAAGATTGAGAAAGCAATTGGTAAGTCATAAACAATATTCAATGATGCTCTGAAATATGAAGTTGGAAGTATTTTTCATAGTTAGTACATACTAATATGATTTTTTTCTTTTAGGAATGAAGCTTCGGGGAAAAGACAGAGGTGCTAACATGCAACCCCCTGGGACCACTCGCAAGTAATTGTCTCAGGGGGCTACGAAACCTTTCTTGCACTTCTTCATTTGAGCATTTTTGAAATTTTTTATGTAATTCAAATGTTATGGCAGTCAGTAAGTAACTTTTGAGGGTGTTGGTTGAGAGAATAAAATTATTTATCATCTTTCACTTAAAATAAATGACCCATGATGTTTTTGTGATTTCATTCTATTCACTGGGTTTGAATTTATCAGATTGTCAAAGAAAGATGAATAAATTTACACTCCAATATTCCAAAATGTCTATTTTCAATTTTTCACCAACTGCCAAATTAAATTTAATTATGGCTGGTATTTATAAACTGGTGTGAAAAACTTTCCTATGTATTTTTTCTTTTATAAGTCAATTAAGTGAAGGATAAGGCAGCTCAGGTATCCACTGATCAAGCTTCTTGTTATGTATTCTTGAAAATATATACAGTTGATTCTGAGGTTTTTTAATACATGAGTTTGTGTTTGAATTAGTTCTAAGATTTTATTATAATTTATTATACTACTATGCAAGTCATAACAAATTACTGTCAATGCCTGTTAAATATCCAAAGTAGCTAATGTCCACAATTAAACAAAGAAATTAAATTTTTAAATTCTATTTATGTACCACCATTAAGTCTCCCAAATTCATGGAAGTAATTTTCCCAAGAGACAATTAGGGAAAATTAATGATAATATTTAATTTAATACTTCATAGTGGTCTTTTCCAAACCTTTTATCTAAATTCACCATTCTTGTGGTCAGTTTGATGTAGTTCACCTTTTGAGTATTCTTTCTGCAAATGTCATGTTACAGAGCCCGTTTCACATTTTGCCTCCTGTCTCTTTGTCGTTCGTTCTGTTCATTATGCCTTTCACATGCCTTCAACAAGCTATTTTGCTTAAAAGTATGACTAATGAGGCTATCCTTTTGCCTTCTGAGTACATACCTTGTGCTTCTTTCGTCACCCACTCTTTATAGTCTTTAAAATCGTTTACTCATCGTAATTCCTCTGCTGCACCAATTTCCATTTCCAAGTATTTAGTATATTTTTAGGCTTGATTTTGAAAATCTTTTTGATATGGGCTCTTACTTTAACTGTATATATCCTTGCATTTTCCATTACTGGTGATGCTACTTTCCTAATAGCAAGACTATCATCTTTCTTTCACTTCCTAGTTGAATATTTGTGCGGCCTTTTGTTTTTCTACCATTACCCATTAGCACTTTTTCTTCTTCTAGTTGTTCTTTTTTGTAATTAAATCCAAATTAACAAGCAAAAATCAGCAGTTGCCAACCATTCAAATTTCATGGGCCAATAAACTCAAAAATCCCTCACAATATACCAAAATTTTCTCACAGCGCACTGGTTGGTAGCTGCTGCTCAAGACCCCCTTCTTTCTCTGTCTTCCATACATCAAGTTTGGAAAAAGCAGCAATCCTAAATAATGAACCTCTAGATTCATTATGTAATTTAAAGTTGATTTTCAATTTGTCACTTCATTTCTGAATCTCTGCTTCACAATAATGTAGTCAAGTTGATGTTATCTTCTGTTACCATAATTCCATTAACAATTCTATATATTTCATTCTGGAGTTGGTAGATTATTGGGTAGATCATACAGCAACCAAATGGAGGATCTGGTTTCATTCCCTTCTTGGACACCCTCCTCTTCACCCAATTTGTGTGATTTTTCAAGTACTAGATCTTCCTAGGATAACACAGAGAATAGGGGTGGCCTGATATTTCGCATGCTGTTGGCTTTAGTATGAGGCGAGATATAATCTCACGTATCAAACCAGCTTTCAGGTTGGTCCCAACAGATATTGATATTTCATTCCATTTTCCGGATTTTTCTATTTCGTGGTCGCCATCAACAATTGTAAACCAATCTATAATTATCAGATTCATGGTACTCCTTTTGGGCATAATACCACACTTGATTTTCTCTTTCAGATTCTGTTTAATTATTTTCACTCATTCTTCATATTTTCCAGTCTTCTTTTGTCCAAATGAATGCAACATTTCAGGAATGAATTTTAAAATATTTACTTCAAGAATATTTTACTCTAGAGGGTTCAAATTCCATCCTGTTAATAAAAGAGTACATACATAGGAATTGATGAGCTGCTGCTTCTGAGAAGAATGTAGTTCTTTCCCTTTGCCTTCCACATTGCATACCACCATGGTTAAGGCAATTTTTATAATATTAGCAGTAAAAATTAATGTACTTGATGGCAAATATGGTCTCTACATTCACTTCCCTTAGGAGAGCTGCCTCCTTAACTTCCTGGTTATTGGTAGTAAACTTTAATTTTTGTAATTCATGATACATTGCTGAATTTCATAGTTGAGTCCCAGACCAAAAAGTTACCACCCTAGCCCGGACTAGTGGCACTACTTTCAAAAATTCACTTGCTGGTTGCGATTTTGCAATGCTGCTTTCAATTGTCTGTGTTTCGGCATGAAGAGGAAGAGGTTTTCTTTGGAGGCAAGAATGGTTTGGAGGAGGGTTTATTTTGGGGAGGGTGTATTGGGGGACAAAATTATACTGGAAGAGGGGACATCTCCAAAGCAGGCTATGGAACAGTTGGTACCATTCCTAGGTGGGAGAATGGAGTGAGGAAATAGAAGAGGGGAGGAAGTGAGGCCCCAAAGGGTGAGTGAGTCACATGTGCTATGGGATTTGGAAGCCATCTCAAAAGGCCTCTGGTCCTTAATGATAACTATTTGTTCTCTAGTTTGAAAGGCAGTAGAATTGTCATTGAGGAAGGGAAGAGAAAGACCAGATGACAATATCAGTATAGTATTGGCAGTATCAGCATGGTGTTGAACAATTATCAGGAACTATAAGTACAACTCTTGAAATTGATCATAATTAAAAAACAAGAAAATATTAGAAGTAAAAATTGATTCCATTTGAAGCACCAATTTTGATAGCTGTGTTATAACTTTCCTACTAGCACTACCGTGTTTTTAGGTATTGAAAAACATTTTCAGGGAAACGGGTAATAGGTAGTTAATGAGTGCAGTTTTGCTGGTCCAGACTATAGATAAAACTGAGTACATGCTATGAGTTATAGGAAATTAAAATGGCTTTTTTTTACTGCATGTGCATTGCAATCTTCTAACCAAACGACATGCAAAATGACTGACTTAATGAGGTTGAATCAGGAATAAATAATCCTTCATAATTATACTAACAAAAATAATAACATGTGTTTCAGACTATTATAAACGGATATTGTGGTACTCTATTCTCAAATATGTGGGGTCATGTTTCGCTGCACACTGAAGAATGTGAAAGTGAACTGCATTCTACACTTGACAGCACTGAAACTCTGGTATGCTTCTCCACCGATTATTTTTCTTTGATCATTTTATAGTCGTGACAATTTTCGGAATAGATTTATTAAAAAATCCTGTGTAAACAAATAGGGCTCATCAAAGGATATGGAAAAATGGTATGAAATATAAAAAATCAAAATATGATACTTCTGCAAATATTTAATCCTTATAATCGAAATCTTTTTGAAGTTTTTGGAATTCTGTTATGTTCTTAGGTCAACTTAGAATATTTATGGAATTTACCATTCTTTTGTAATTAAGATGAGCTTTTTTGTTGCTTACAACTTTTCCATTGATAGTCATTTAGTACAAATCATAACAGCCAATATTTTATATAAATTTCTTTCTCACAAACTAGTCTGTCACGAAAATATAAACTCGGAAAGAATACTTGGGAGAGTTTAAGCACTTGAGGTTTTTGTGTCCTACTTACCTCTCAAAGGTCCATTTAGCAAGGGCAAATAAGGGTTGGTGCATGCAGTGTTGCCAGCTCATCAGAGAAAGACGATTTTAAGGAACTACCATTTTTCACCATTGGCAAGTGCTAACTTTTTTGTCTGGGACTACTTTTTAACCATCTTAACTCCTGCATTCTCTTTGAATGCCTTCAGTTCTAGTTTGATGACTGGGTTATTCTATGGCAAATCCAGAAGGCCTCTGTTGTCACCATTATGAATTTTAAATACAATTTTCTGTACGTGGAAAGCATTTTTTTAAGATTTGAGGGATTCAGGAGAAATGGCTTCAAAAATTAGAATAAAAAACAACTATCTTCATGATAAGGAACAGACAGTTGAAGTTTTACATTGTATTTTTGAGAGTTTAAATTTTTGAAAAGTTTTGATTCTAATATATGCATTTTTAAATATCTCTCATTGGAACAACACTTTCATTTTATGCAGGAATACCTATGCCTTAATCATCAACTTTACACCAACAAATCTGAAGGCTTTTAGAGGTATATTAAATATGCCAAAATTATTACTGCTGTGGTTAAAAAAATTGGCTGCTAATTAGCTAGCAGTAAACTAAAACCTAACTATTGACCATCAAGAATAAATATATAACGTGGGTATTAACACCAAACATTAGTTTCAGTTTGTGGAGATAGAATGGACTGTTTTAGATTTTTGAAATTAGTACCTTAAATTACTCAAATAGGGGTGATAATTGTTACAAAGTATCATGTGCAAATTTAATTGACAACATTATTAACCCTTTTGCTCTGGCAGGCTTAGCTGGGAAGCTTCTACAGTGTCCTGAATACCACGAGAAACTCAGCAATCCGGTATGCAGCACTTTTTATACATCTTCCCTGGCGAATAAGTTCCCAGGTGAATGATTCCTCCCAATAGGACCCAACTCAGCAGGACACCCACCCTTACCTCGGGATCTGGGTGGAGGCATCCTTAAAGGTTCTTCTAATTATCAGCCCTTCTCAAGGGATTGGTCTGTGGCCAACCTATTGTTCATGTATTGGCTTTTTTCAAGAAATATTTGTAAAATATTTAAATTTATATACACTCGAAATTGAATTCCTTACGTTTCACTGAGCATTTACAACTTAAAAACTAAACTCTATAGTTAATCTCATCAGGAGAAACTGGCATCAATGGCCAATATTAATGGGTGAGTTGAGGGAAAGGATGTTGAGGATAGGGATTAGGGAAAGGTAAGGATTAAGAAGGAATGGTGAAATAACTCAATATTAATAATGGGTGCATCATAAGGGAGAGCTGTAGCCATGTTATGTATATCAAGAAATGAGCTTTTTGTGCATCAAAATTTTCTTTGATTGTAAATGTTTTCCATCCTTTTTTCTGGAAATAATTTCTTCCTCTTCATCAGATGTGTCCGACTCTGAAGAATTCCTAGGTCGCAGTTTATGGGGTGTCCAGTTGGTTGATGGTTGTGATTCAGAAGCTTTTCTTGATATACCAGAAGTCATTGGCAGGGGCTCTGGTATCTCTGAATCTCAATGGAAATATTCATCATTGCTGTCAATCCTTGTCAGTATCTCCATTGTTTTTCTTCGAGTCTTGACGTATCCCTTGATATACTTTCAAGGGAACGAAAAAAATCTCCACTGAACAGAATCTACATTGAACAGAAAAACCCGTTTCTCAGATGGATCTGATATGCGAGATATGCGGGTTCTTCATGACTATGAGAAAACTAGTGTTAGCAGAGAAATTCAGCAAAAAAAATTGAGATAAAAGTACAACCAGGGGATTCAGTGATGATAAAAAAGTGTGAGAGTGACTCATGGGTTCTTTATGAGAATATTCTGAGAAACCAAGATAGAATTTAGCAAACTAACAAAATATAGGGAAAAAGTGAAAACACTTAAAATTCAGCTGTGATAGCAATATTGACAGTGGAAGTGATAGTTTCTTCATAATCTGCATTCCAAGACACCAAGGAAAAAAATAGCAATACAAATAAAAAAGAGTGGAAGCCACTTGGAATGCACCTAAGATAATATCAATGGAGGGAGAAATAGTGGGTTATTGGTGAAATTCTATTTCCGAAAAAATATAGAAACTATATGCTAAAAGTTATTATCGGAAAATACCTAGCAATGCAAGACTACTTTTTTTCTGAGCTCAAAAGTATGCCATTGGTGAGCTGTAAGTGCACTGTACACTATCTTGGTTAATACTTACTCTAAATTTGCATTTTAAAAATTGGGAATACAGAGAAAAAAGTCAGTTATTCTTTTGAGTTTATATTTTATGAATGTGCAGCAAATATTTTTGTAGAAAATCACTTCACATACAATTAGTTGACTGCAGTCCCAAGCCATGAGGTGGATCGTCGATGATACTTCAGCCCAAATCCCATGGGAAGGGTGGGTGTCCCACTGAGTTGGATCGCAAGGGATAGAATTTTATACCTACCTTCACTCTCACCTCTCCCTTGGATGCCGTCGTTTATGTATGACCTTCATGTTTATGTATCATTGTTTTGCATAAAATCTGCATCGTGTATACACGACATTCATTCTTTTCGGTAGGATAATATGCAGCATGTATACACATCATTTGGAGCAAAAGGGTTAACTGCAATACTTCAGGAAAGTATTTCCAATGTGAAAATTGTCATTTTATCATCGCTTTGTGAGATCTACAAATTTACATTCATAGGAGAAATATAAAAAAATGTGTTCACTTCATACATGCATGTTCTAAAATATGCCTCACTACAGGGATAAGGATAAATTTTAATTTTTTTAAACTAAATCTTCAAAATTAACTAAAACATTGATTTTAGAAAGGTTTAGTTTTTTGTCTTAACCCTTTAAGTTTCGTGCATACTTGTCAAAATCATGTGCAAATTACTTGGCAATTTTAATGAGATGTGCAGAGTTTTATAAAATGGGTATAAAATTTCATAATAATAAGTTAAATACAAGAAGAGTTTTCTCAAATGTAACCTGAGGTACATAGAGAAAAAATATAAAAGATGAATTTTTCCATAATTTTTTACATTTATAGCCATTACGAAAAATCACTGTGACGCCTCTACTTTTGGGAAAATTTGTCAGCATCGCTTACAAGGATGTTGGCTCAAATTTTGTTCCTCCATTATGAAGCCATAAATAGAGTTGAATATCTCATGAGGATAAAGTTCCTTCTTTTCTCCTCACTCACAAGAAATAGAAAACTTACACCGCAAGGTTTTAAAATTACAGTTTTTAAAATTATAATGAATCCATCTATAACTATCTCTTTAGAAGTTAATCTGATTTTACATTAAATGGACTGTTTATTTATTGAGTATTTTTACATTAAATGAGATGACTGTTTGTTTATTAAGTACTTATGAATTTTTGTATTACATACCTCTGTATCTATAGTTCCAACCTCCGTCCACTAGTCCTCCATCCTAGTGTATGATCTAGTCACTTTAAGCATAGCAGTACATTTATTTACAACATTTAAAAATTCGCTTTGAAATAATAAATGTCATAAGCATATGAGGTCTGACTGGAAAATTGGATTGTGCAGCAAAAATTGATTGAATCTGGATGCAACTGTCACTGCACTCTAGCGACAAGTCTTTTACAGTATCTCTCAGAAGTAGTTAGTCGAATCTTCCATAGTTGTCATCTGTTGTTTGAGCATGTTTTTGTTGCAGTGATTTTCTTCTAGTCTGAAATGATTTATTTTAAGGAACAATGGATTTGTGCAAAATTCTATGGAAGCTCAGGAAATTCTTTTAATGATATGTTGGTAACATCATTTAAGGATTCCCCTTAGGGCCAATTGCAACACAAGTGGTGGAAACCTTTCAAGGAAGGCCAAAGTTCTGTCAAAGATGAAAGATTTCCTGACTATATTCTTTGATTCTGTAGGTGTCTTTTGCTATGAATTAATTCCACAAGGGAATGCAGTTAATGAGAATTCTGGAAGTGATGACACATCTTCATGAAGCTGTGGAGAAAAAATACTGGATAGGCAACAGTGCTGGGTGCTCCATTATGAAAATGAGCCACCTCACTCATCATTGCTAATAGAAGAAAGTTTTTGGCCAAGAATGTGATGCCACTTGTTCCCCAACCTCTGTATTCACCTGTTTTAGCTCCTGCAGACTATTTCCGAATTGAATTCTACTCTGAAAGGACATCATTTTGACTCCAAAGAGCCATTAACCTTTACCACTCGGGTGTTGAGTGACACTCGACACAGCCTCTGTACCAACTCATGTGTCGAGAGTCACTCAACACACCAAATTCTCTGGGATTTCGTGGTGCAGCCTTCTCATTTTATTTGTATATCCATCTATGTTCATTTTTTGGTCTTCTACAAGTTGATTTTTTAATGTCCACTGAATGTAAAATGTAATATATGTTTCACAATATGAGCTTTTTTGAGAGCATCAAGTTGGAAAAATCTTGGTCATGATAGGCACCTCTGTTAATTGTTGAACCCATCTTGATCATGTTCTTTATTGGTCAAGTGCCAAAAGATAAGCTACATTTTTGTACAAATGGAGCTTGAAATTAAAAAAAATATATTTCAACGTTAGTGAATAATACATGTAACCTATACTGGAATATTTGTATTTTGGATTTGATGAAAGAGAATGACAAGAAATTGTTTGTTTCAGTGAAATTGTTGATGACAGAATGTGATGACGATATTCCAAGTGAAAAACTAGCACAAGTAAATGTGGAGTCCTGCCAGTGTGAATGGCCCAACACCAAAATATTATTCCATAGAAGAGATGAAGGCATTTATTTCAGTGTCATTTTGAACATGGCCATTATTCATCATCCAAGCATACAGGATTATTGGCCATTGAAATTTGTCCCTCATGTACCATTTTTTTTCTGGCAGTCTTCACTAGGGAATGGTTTTTGCAAATCTTTTGGATACTACATTAGAAAAATTATAAAGCTGGGAAAAGCGATTTGAGAACCAGGAAAGAGAAAGTCAGTTCATTTTACAATTATGTGTGTATGTATTTTGAAATGAAGTTCAGAGTGAGATTCTATCCTAGACGGGAGATAGCCATTGTGGGATTCAAGTGTAGGGAAGACTTCATTATATACACCCCCAAAAACCCCACCAAATGGGGTATTTGTCTATATGTTCTCACAAATTCCTGAAGCGGCTACATATTTATTTGTTCCTTATTTTGGTTCCATAACCTAATACTCCTTGGCTTGGTCTGATCTTCCATTTACATCAAAAGAATTTCTAGAACTTTATGGTAGATTGAAGCTGTCTCTTCCTGAAGCTCAAGGATACCATGTATTTACAGATAGTTATTATGCAAGTGCAACACTTGCTAAGGAGTTGCTAAAATGTAAGTGCCACGTGACAGGGACTTTGATGACCAATAGGAAAGACAACACAGCTCTAATAAAAAATAAAGGCTGAAAAAAGGAGAGTTGGTTGTCTACAGAGATAGGAACACACTGTGCCTGGCCTTGTAGGCTAAAAGAGTAGCCACAATGCTACTAAGCACATGGGATACATCTGAAACAAAGAAGTTGGAAAGGAGGGTATTGGGTAGTGAAGATATTCAGAAACTAGTGACAATTTTTCTCAAGGTCCACTATTTCAGGCTTGATGTCGTGAAAGGAATCCATAGCAAACCAAGAATATAGCTCTTTTCCATAAATAAATAAAGCTTTATTTCACGACGTGTGCTTCAACTCACAGAGTCATCTTCAGGTACAAGGCAAACCTTGTCTTGTACCTGAGGATGGCTCTGTGAGTTGAAACACACGTCATGCAATAAAGCTTTATTTTGTGAAAAAGTGCGCTATCCTTGCTTTATTATGATTTTTCTCAGTTTATTAAATAATCCATCATTCTGGTGATGAATCTCAATTTTATTAATATCCCTGATAATAGCATTCATAGATTTGTTGAGTCTCATAAAGATTCTTGGTCCCCAATTATTGTCAATGGATAATGCAATTAATTACCAAGGCACCTGTATATACTTTAAAAGATTCCACTTCAGGATAATAAAGAGAGTATTAAAAAATATATATTTTTAATGGAGTGGTGTGTTTGGTGGGGTTGACAACCACTGCCCTACACAATCTCGAGAAAGTGAGTAGAAATTTGTGCACAAAATGCTGACATCATTCTCTCAGATTTCAAGCCAGAGCCAAATACGATGAGTGCACTGGGATGACTAATTTTTACATTATAATATCAATAGAAGTGTTGTCTGCAGAGCTGTCATTGTGACATATCATGACTGAGGTTTTGGGTACACCAAAATTTGATTCTGGTACTGGTGAAAAGATCGATAGTTCTGTTTTTTGTGAGTTGCACATAAGGAGCCTCCCAAAAGAATATTAAGGCTGAGTTATTCAGAATGACTTACAGTGGCATAGGTTATACTGGTGTTGGGTGACATGCATTATTCTATCCTATGGTTTTATTAAATTTACTCAATGTTTTGTAATTGAATAATTTTTCGTAATGGTACATTCAGTGGTAGTGTAGAACTCTTGAAGAATATATTGGAGAGGAGTCTGCTTTGCTTGCCTTGTAGACATCAAATACTGGAAATAGTACTCATAATAGGCTGTGTTAAAAAACTTATGGCTCCATAGACCTCTTAACTATAAGTACCATACATTTCTTTACTCTCCTGAGAATATAAAAATTCCTAGACATTCACCATCAACTTGAGATGATAGGGAGGCTTTCAGTCAGGGTCAGGCTATTGTGTGCTTATAAGAGTCACTAATGACCATGCTGTTAAAGGTATTTCACTGATCCAAGAATACAATTCCAGCATTTGCCAAAAAGAATCACCTGCAGTTCCTTTTAAAGAATGCCCTAGAGCATCATTGGCACAAGAAAGGAGACCCAGGTTAGTGTTTATGGGAAATAATAAATATCTCAAGAGTGTACTCTAATTGACATGTTGTTCATTTGCTTAAAAATTTTTCAGTTTGAATTTTTGTATGCTCAAGATTGTGCAACTTCTGGTATCCCTCATATGGGTATCATTCAGATACATATTCCATTTAGTTCGTTGTTTGATTTTCAATGTGTGATTGTTGAGAAACTTGTGAATTTACACAAATTACTTTTCACTTTATTCTTTACATGCTATCTTATTTTTGATTTAATGTTATAAATGTTTATAGAAATATGTAATTCTTCTTATAAAAATCATAGTGATCATAGAAAATAAAAATGTTTTCTACATATTTTCTATGGTAGTTAAACATAATAAAACACTTCTATCCCTATGAATATTAATCTCTTCTGTTAATCTAGTAAATAACAAAAAAAAAGTATATTTAAGATAATATGAATCTAGACCTTCTCTGCCTGACATTCAGGATTCAGAATGGCATTCCATCAATGAATATCTTAATTTTTTGTCAAAATTTTGTAGTTTTGTTTACCTCCAGCATTCTTCATGAGAAATGAAGGTGTCTTGGATTTTTTTGTCTTTCTGTGTCTTATAGCCTATAGCATATAGTGGCTTATAGCTGTGTCTTTGGCTGCATATAAGATATTTTTACTCCATTCTTTATATACACGTTTATATTTCAAATGATTCAATATTAAATTTATAATATAGACAAGGCTCTATTTTCCTTTTCAGTAGAAGAAACTGAAATCTTAACTTACATAACACTAAACCAATGTCATGTCCTATATTGGCTGAGTCCAGTGCTCTTACCTCATGTATCTGTTTGGAATGAATTTCTCTCATCATTATAATGTAGTTTATAATCACTATCCCCTGATGTTTCCAAATGTATGCTTAAACTTCATGGGATGATTGAATTAATCTTATGTGCTTGTAACACAAAAAATTGAGGTCTTAATTCACATTTGTTTCTTCATTAAATCCCAGTACCCTTGGTGATGTTATTTTATTACCTAATCTTGCATTGAAATCACCTAAAATGATTAATCTTTCATTTTTATGTATTGAATCAGAATACTTGAGGTAAATCTTCAAAAAATTCTTGTCTTCTAAGAATTGTAATATTTAAAACTTTGACACTTTTTAAAATGTAATACGTGGAATCCTATCACTAATGTAGTTAATGTGTTCTTTGCCACTCCACTGTAGATAAGGATGCACAGCTGGCAATCTTTACCTCACCTTGGTATGTGCTTGCATAAAGGATTGTTTCAAATACCTGGTTTAGGCATAAATATATTCAAATGAAATGCAGTGATTCCAGCTTCGCTTTGTGAAGTTTACAGTATTCATTTTTAACTAAATAGAAAATTGTAAGCATTCAGAAACATCCCCAAGGTTACATTGTAGAGACAACATGCTGACACCTGAAAGAGGGAGGGCATGCTACATTGTATATTTAGTTTGTGTTACATCATGTATTGTGTTTTGTCCTTTGTTACAGGTCAGTGTCATTGACATATTCTCTCCCAGTTACAATCCTAGGATTGGTTTGCATCAGTCCTCCATCTTTTCTGGTCCTGGGCCAACCTCTTCATCTCTGTATAGAAACAACAGCCT
>LYUA01000367.1:757029-768122 GCA_002093875.1 Calopteryx splendens
TAAGTAGGCCACTCACAAGGAAAAAAGTTTTAATAGTCGGTGCAAAAGCGGAGGTTCAACCTTTGCATATAAGATGCGGAGAAATTTTTTGAGACATAATTTAGAAAAAAAGGTGCATCTTATATGCCATCAAATACGGTACTTCAATCACTATAACAACTCAGTGTAATTATTCTTGGATAAGTTTCATAATCCTTTTAACATATTAAAATTTTGAAGTGTACATAGAGCTAAGGGCAATGTGCAATTTGATGATAATAATATAATCTCTAGGAAAAAGCAATCCAACGTTTTCAACAACTTTTTTGTGAAAAAACGTTTCCTTCTATTGCAGCAATTAGAAATAAGTGTGGCTCTCGCCTTCAATAACAATCTGCTCTCCATCTCGCACTGACATGAATGAATTCTAAAAGAGGCAAAATTATTTAAAATAAACAGCAAAAAATGTCACATTAACAAATAAGTTATAATTAAGGAAATACCTTCATTAATATTAACCCTTTTCGTGCCAGCCAGCCATTCTATTGGTCCTCCCTAATTATGCGAAAACTGCCACAGGCTGATCTGTCGGCTGACTTTGTTCACTTTGAGATATGCATCTTAGTGAAGGGGCTCTGCCTCAAGATGATGATGCCGACCTTAACTGTATGGCTTACTACATTGTTTCTCTCAATCTTTATACATACGGTGTCTGTGCACACTTTGTTCGGCTTTCAAAAGCTATCATGTTTTCTCAGCACCCTAGGGCCAGTTGAGTAGTACGCCCCTTGTGAGTCGGAGCTCTCACATTGGCACTGCATTTACTGGAATTGTTATGATATTTTTTATTGAAGTTTTTATCTTTTTGAAAAAAAATTCTATAGTGGTCCACAAGTGGTCAGCGAGATTAAAAGTTTGGCGACCCTTGACATAGGGGGAGACCCACCAACCTGACTGGGTTTTTTACGTTCAAAAGAGTGAGACGTCTTATAAAATAAGCTTCTTCGGATTTGGTCCGACGGTGAGAAAGGGTCATCGCTACCTATGAAAGATAGAATAACTCTTTTATTTTGTTCTAATGCAAGTGGGAATCTGAAAATTAAACCAATATTGGTTTACCACTCTGAGACACCAAGAATTTTCAAGAAGGAGAATGTTTGCAAGCCTATGCTTAATGTTTATTGGAAGTCAAACACTATGGCATGGGTAACAAGAAGCCTATTCACAGAGTGGATCATGGAGGTGTTTGCACCCACTGTGAAAAAGTACCTGAGAAAAGAAAATTTACCTGAAAAGGCTGTGCTTCTTCTGGAATATGCTCCAGGACATCCACCTGACTTGGAAAAAGATTTGGAGGAAGAATTTAACTTCATCAAGATAAAGTTTCTTCCTGCAAACATCATCTATTTTGCAACCCATGGACCAACAGGTCATATCAAACTTTAACAAATTTTATACAAAACATGTTCCAAAGATATTTTGAAGCAAAATCATTAACCAGTCTGACTCCGAGGGAATTCTGGAAGGATCATTATCATATCCTTAGGCTATTCAAGTCACTGCCATGGCATGGGATAATGTGTCAGTTAGGACACTTAATGCTGCTTGGAAAAAGTTATGGCCAGACTGCTCCAAGATTAGAAGTGCGTTTTCCAGTGTTCAAGATTCTGAAGATGTGATATGGAACTTCCTGTTGAAAATTCTGGCATAGTAGATAAGATAGTCTCTTTGGGCAAAGCATTACATTTGGAGGTAAATGAAGAATTAGTTAAAGAACACGCAAGAGATCAGACAACAGAAGATCTTGAAAAGTTGAAAAAACAATAGGATCATGAAAGGGAAGTGGAAAATAAAGAGTGCTCGTCAGAGGAGGACAACAGCAACAAAAATGGAAAAATTCCAACAGGTGATGTTAAAAAAATGCTGCATTACAGGGAAGAGTTTGTCTTTGGCTAGAAAGTGGTATCCCAACAAAGCTGAAATAAAAAAACTTGTACCTTGGTTAAAGACAAGTGTCTGAATCGATTTAATAACATTCTGAAAAAAAGAGAAGTTCAATCATCTTTGGACAGATTTTTGACTTCTCCTCCAGCAAAGAGACAGAGGCTAGCTACTGAAGAGTAACTACCTGGAATAAACTTTGAAATTTTTGAAAAAGACCTCTAAAAATGTTGTGTACATAGTGTAAAATAGAAAGATCATGTTTTTCATTCTACTTTCCCTCATTTTAAAACTAATTGGGAAGCTATTCATTTCAGCCTTTGGTGAGATTTTTCCCTTTTATACTGTGCATATTACTATAACTTATCTTTAAAATGTGGGCAGCATCCAGGATGAATTAAAAAATTTTCTGTAAGGACCTTAGGAAAATCATGTTTCGGCTAATGAATGAGATTCTGGAACGAATTATCTTTGTTAGCCAAGGTATCACTGTATTCATACTATTATGTTTTACAGAATTTCTATATTTACTACAATTGCTTTGCACTGTATTAGATTTTTGTGGCCATTTATTCCCAGATCTACTTCTGAAGCTACTAAGTAGTCGTCTGTTCCACATTCAGCACCAACGATTGCCCTTCACTAACACTTAGTCCCTTGCCATATACAATGAAATCAATCATGCTCTTAGAGCTAGACCTTTTCCATGCATCCTAATGAATATGTATAAGTTAAAACCATTTGTTTGTGAAAAACGTTTTTCTATGCACACGCTGAGGATTTTCATTGATATTTTAAATTAATGAAAGGTATATGCAGTGTTACCAACCTTTGAGGTATTCATGCCACAAACAGTATTCCATTCCATATATATTTGGTCAGTTTTGGCACACCTTTGCTAGCATGCCATAAGTGAGCCAAATCCTAGTAATGTCCATGCAGGCTCTGCTTCTGAAAGGAATACCAAAAAAGCTGGCATACTGTTTCCAGCACCCCTTCACCAGGAGGTATGGTGTACTGATTCACCAGGATGCTCAAATAACGGCATTTCTACTATCTTCAGGAAGCATTTAATAGAATTAATAACTTTTTTACCATCAAGACGTCAAAAGCAATTTTTTGCTCTATTAGCTGGAGAGCCTGTGCCCCACCTCCAGAATGTATATGCCATAATGACAGACCAGAATGCCAAAATGTCACCAGTAGAAAACTTTATTTATAATTTATTCAGTAATGAATACTACATAATTGTTGAAATACTATCATATACGTTAAGATGAACAATTAAAAATGCAAAACACCTGGATTTATAGATAAATTCGAAAATACACACTAGTGCAGGTTTTTGAAAATTGCTAATTTGTTATACTTTGACCAGATGGTTGGACATGTGCCTTTCAAGATGGACACTAAATCTCTGGTATTTTTATGACATAGCAAGTTTTGCTACAGATGTTCAAATCAGGTGTATTTGATTTTAGAGCAAAACTGTCTAGTTCTGCTACTTTTCCTATAACAAATAGCACAATTTTACCTCATATTTGATAATTTACTTACTCTGGAACACTTATTGAAGGTAGTCCAGTTGGTAGAGCTCTGGGCACCCTCAGCTTCACACAAGCCGTGGACTATTTTTCAGGTTCCAGGTTATCCTAGGAAATCACAGGAGGTACAGGGAAAGGTAATGGCCCCCCCCACCCTGATGTGTGAATTTCACATGCAGTTGAGCATAGTACTGGGTGAGCTCTACCACACCGACCTTAGGATTGATCACTGTGTTTTGGTAAAGCACGTATTAGTTAATTCACAGATAGTAATAATGTATTTTAAATGGCTACAAAGCTTACTTTTGTGTCCCATGACCAAAAATATGCTTCTTTGCATTGTATTCTTGCATTCACGATACTGCGATTTTGGAAGAATATTTTTCACCACAAAAATTGCAATTAATAGGTTACATTTTCACAGCTTGTAGTCTCAGTGACTACAGCAGTAGAAGTATTAAACATGGAAACTATGGACTTTGATAAAGCTGCTATATATAGAACTGAAAATTAAAAGTAAATCTCACGACCACAGTTGTGAAAGATAAGACACTTCTTTCAAAGTCTTCCAATGGTCAAAAAATTGTTTGTATGTTGATAAAATCCTCACAAATATTCAGAATGTTTTAACAGGCATCACAAAAACTCAAGTATGTAATCAGACACACCAATTGAGATGTGGAAGAGGATTTCAAGGCCATAGAAAAAATACTTTGCCGCAAAAAGATAATGAACCAAAGAAATACATTTAGTTTTAAGCCCTAACTAGCAATAACAGATACCTAAAAATTAATAAATTTTAGAATCAGGAGCTACACAGTATCTTGTATTGGACAGACTAGGAGTAATATCTAAGATTCAAAATATGCCAGTCAATGTTAATATTCACATGCTAATGGAAAGAGGTAAGCAGGGTGGAAGTAGAAAAGAAAGGACTGCTACATGTTTTTTTCAAGCCAAGAAAATTATAGTTATAGATTTTAATAGTGGGAAATATGCAACACAATTTTTTATCATTCAGGAAAAGGCATTTTATTGAGATAAAGGAACAGATTCCACCATATCGCAACAAAGGTTAGGCCGTTTGAATTGTGGAAGATTAAGGTTAGGATTGCTATTTTCCAGTGAAATATGCATTGAAGGTAAAGCACAAGAAGAAACTACAATTTCAGAGAGAAAAGTTCTAAATAGGAGGTTTAATACAATCAGATATTAGTGGCCCTATAAATCCCCAAATGAAGAATGGTGAAAAATACTTTAAAAGTTACTTTGTAATTGTAAAATTGCTGAGACAGAAAAATGCCATGGACTTCAATACACAAAATCTAGAGAAAATGGTTGACAACTGGGTTGAATTCTCAACTACTATAAAAAATTACCATAAAAATTAATTCAACTACAGTATACAATTTTGTACTGTCTTCTACAAAATGGTGAGATATAATATATTTTAAGTTCTTCCTGTTGGAATTCCATGTTTACCTTCAGTATTTTCTTTTAACTTGAAATATGCAATTGTATCAGATTTTGCTAAAAAAGAACATTACCACATCCCTAAACAACCTTCACATTACCCATTATTCTAATCACTTAAATTTGTTCCATATAAAAAAGTCCATTAGCATCCAAGTAGAGCCAGATGCTTAATATTGAATGAACAATTGCCTACAAAATTGGATTATTTATTTAAAAATTCAATGAAATTAATCAAAACTTACATGAATAAAGGGTGTTCTTTCACAGAAAGTAAATTAATTGGCTTATCTCATATATACAAGACGGAAAAAAGTATCAACTTCAGGATCAAAATATGCATGATGGGCAATTAAGTGGATTGGCAAAAAAAACCAATGTTGAGAAGAGAAAAAGATTTAAGATCTGACAGCTGTTGCTGCATCTTTACGGGCTGTATCCTGCAAAAGCTGAGTGTCCACGTCGTCAGCTGGAAGTTGTACATATCTTACAACAGACCCTCTGATGAAACAATTCTTCACAGAGAGCTGTAAGAAAAGAAAAATAATATAAGTGTTCAACATTTTTAATAGTAATTAACTAACATTGCGCACAGAATTGCAACTTACCATATGTGGATATTTATCAGGATCTGTCACACTGACATCTGTCAGTTTAATGTTCAGGTACTGATCAACAGCGTAAAGGGTTCCGCAGATACTATTTCAAAATAACGAGGGATTAATGATGAGACCTCAACATTTTGAAAAGTACAAATAATAAAAAAAATGGAAATAAGCCTTCTTTTCCTAAAAACATGCAAATGTTTGCTTAAAGTGTGATGACGTATGTAATAATACCTCAATTCGTTCTTCAGCTCCACCACCACTTCTTTGCCGACCAGCGACTTAAAAAATGAATAGAATAACTGGAAAGTAAAAATATTTCATTAAGCTTATATAATTTTAAACTTGAACGCGTAAACCCGTTTACCCTTAAGGTTAGTTTAAGGAGACACGTGAATGACTGTATACATGATGACTCTAACACCGTTTGAGTAATCTCTGAACGGGAGAATATTTCACCCTTTCTGTTTCTCGAGAACCCGATTATATACATTAACGCAGACTTATGTGGCATTTCAATTTTAAAGGACCGGTGAATCGTACAAAATTAACTCACCATTCTTAAATTAGGTTTTATATGATAATATTGCCTCGGTCTATCTCAGGCGAAAGATCATATATTAGCATAGGCTGTTGTGGTTGCCAAGGTTTGTAATCTTCTCTGTCTTTAGGATGGTAGTAACGTAGTAATCTGTTAATGGTACAAATTTCTGTCCTTTCTGTCCAAGCCGCTTCTGTTGACAATTTCGTTGTTGTCTTCTTTTAAGATTGTAACGTAGGAAATATATATTCAATTTGTGAGCAACCAACCCAAAAATGCTCTCATTCTCACTCTTTTTGCCTCCAAGCCGGCTGGCGGCGCACGTATAGTTAGGTGTTGCAAATGACTGCGTGCTACCCATAGAGTTACCACATTCTTCCATGGAGTTACTTCAAAATGACTACTGGGAGGCATACGTGGCGAATGAGCCAGTCGAGCCAGTATTAAATGACTTATGGAAATCCTGGGTAAATTTAGTAAAGTTCGCAGTCGTCCTTGCCTTAATTGGAATAAGAAATACTTTCCCTTCTTTCATGAAATTTCTTCTCACATACCAGGAATATTTCGTAGAGCTGACCAACCTCCATGCATAACTTCACGAAAATGTACTGTTCATTATTATAGGATTCGCACATACTGCATGTGGATATTACTTCTCTGCGCAGTCACACTCAAGTTGGATGTACTCGGCCTTGTGACGATCCCCTTCTCATTTGCATTAATGAATGTCCTTGCATATGGCTCGATATCTCAAGTTCAGCCACAGTCTGCTTCAACCACTTCAACACACTTATTAGTCCCTTATCTACGTAAGTTTCGGAATTCTTAGTTGTGATGGTCCTTAATTGAACTCAATTTATCATTTACATTAAGTAGTTTCCGGCTTATCTAAAAAAATTTGAATGCCGCCATTTACAACACCGAGGTATATGTACGCTTTTGCCCAACAAGGCGACAGTGAGCAGAAACTTTCTCCTGCAGGTTGAAATAGGTTTAATAGTTCAGGAGCGAATGTTCCACTACGTTCGTTTTTATAAATCACTGACAAAATATAATCGAAACCATCGAAACATAATTTCGAGAGGTCTTTTATCACGGTTATCCCATACTTTATAGTGTATTACTATTTCGCTTATATTCACACGTCTGAGCTTTTCACGTATTGGAGTTTTTTAAGGGTGTCTTACTGGCATTGCTGAGTCGTGGTATGACTTTTTTATTGTTCGACAACTTCTGGCGTTAATTAATTTAATTGGTTGTAAATAGTAGGTCACTTTTTTGTATTACGTGTTAAGTCCCTGATAAAAACCATACTCATATAGCTTGAAGCTATGATATGGTCGTTCACTTTTGGATTTGTTTTTTTTCAAACAGGCCTAATTGGTATGAATGCAGTACCATAGTGTTGACATCAGAATTTGAGGAAGGTCTAGAGGGATGGCGAAAGGTGGTACCGGTATCTACGCGGAAGACACCTGTGCATCGTTATTGACAAAGATCAGTAAGAGTTATATAGAAGATCATGTGTACCTCAGTTACATTCCGCCTCCCCTTACAGCTGCCAAAGGTGTGCTGTCCCAAAGTGAAGTAGAAGAGTGGCTTAGCAGAATGAACGAAATACAAGAAGATTTTATATGGCTTCTTGAGTTGCCGTATTCTAAGTTTTGGTCTCAGTTTGTATTTGATGAGAGAGTGTCAGCTGTGCTGAACTCCTACCTTCAGAATACTCCTAGACCATATGAATTGGAAGAATTCTGTGATTCTGTCGGCACCCACAATTCTAGGAGTATTCAAGAAGCTCAAGATAAGGTTCATGCACTAGTTCTTGCTATTTACATACGACTTTCCAATTATGACGATTCGAACGAGTCTACTTCTCGGTTAACGCCTTCTGAATTTGGTAGTTTGATATATGATAAGTTTATATTTGACATCCCAACGATATATGACATTTGCTTGATTTACGGAGGTGGTAATCACTCAGAGGTTTCCAAAATAGTAAGTACTGTTTTCACAATTCAGCCGTTATATTTAAATGACCTGGGTGAAGCAGTAATTAGTGCTACGAAATCATTGAAAGAAATAATGCAGAAGTCGAGAGATTTTGTCTCCATAATTGATGCCTCTAATTCTTCTGTGTGCAAAGGGACAGTGTGCCTTACCCCTCTACTTGATATCATCAACTATCTCCTTGATGTTGTTTTTTCAGTGACTGCCCTTCTTGAATTTCATTCCACTGTTTGTAGTATGCTCCTGAAGTATAAATTTGTCTCTCTGATTGGTGATCTGTACCATAGCACAGTCCCATTGCTGTACAGTCATTCTGCTGAAATCTCTGTCTTGATAGACAGTGATAATGTTGATTCAAAAGAATATAGAAAATTGACTAGAAGACTGCGTATTTTGCGAGAGGAGATGTTGAAAACTTTGAATTTAATCATTCAATATTTTCTTAGCGAATCGCTGAAATGTAAGTCAGACGGTGACGAAGGAGGAGTGAAAAAGTGTATCAACAATTTTCTTGATGTGTGGTATGACTGTCTTCCATTTGATATCTTTGTGATGGATTATAATAAGGTATACGGCACTCACCAAGATTTTCTGACGCTTAAAGAAGTTAATTCCTCAGAAATCGAGAATGATAAAATTTCTTTCATAATGGAATCCGTACTTTCTCATGCACTTCCTGATAAGAAAAGCAGTCGCCTAGTGTCAATGTCAGATCCCGAACAAGATACCGAAGGAGCTGTCGGCATTGTGTCTGTTGTAAATGGAGAATCTTACAAATCAAAAAGCATATCAGACATAGAACTCCAGTGCAAAATATCATCTGTTAGTGACATCCTTCCTGATGTCGACGTGAGCATCATTCGAGATTACTTGACTGAAATGGATTACTCAACAGAGAGAGTTATTGATGCAATTTTGAAAGATTCGATTGCTGGGATTCCTTTGCATGAAAAGAAACCACCTAAATCGGAAGACAGTTATTTGAACCATCGGATCAATGTTTTTGATGGTGATGAATTTGACATAATGTCAAATGACCATATTGACATGTCAAGAGTAAACTTAGGTAAGAAAAGAGAAAAATTCAAGGACCTTGGAGAACTCATTGATGACAAATCACATAGAATTGAGTTGGCAGAAATGTATAATCGTTTAGGTGTCGTAAGTGAAACTGATGCTCCAAACTGTGGTGTCGACACATATGATGATGAATATGATGATACTTATGATGATAATGATGTGAGTTGTAGGAGAACATTTGTGACTCCAAGGGTCCTTAGGGAGGTGGTTTTGGATTCTTCTGAGGATAGTGAAAATGAAGATTTGGAGCAGCCATCAGATACTGACGGATTAAAAAACCGTTGTAATTTTGTTGCAAATCCTGCAGAAGTTAGGGAAAAAATGGAACAAAGGCGAATGGCAATGAGGACCACAAAAGGACCGGTAATTGAAAAAGATGTAATTGGAAAACCAAAGGGTCAAGGACAAGATCATACAACTCAGTTAAATCGCCAACATAAAAATGCTAATAAAGCAGGTCGTTCCAACCACCACAGGAAGAACCGGTCTTTGAAGAAGCAGCAGCAAGGCATGTTTTAGATGGACTTAGGGTGTATTGAAATAAGTGGACCTGTTTTTTTCCTATTGGGCAAGTTTATGGAATTACCGTCCCCTTCTACCTCAAGGCTTAGAGGTAAGAGTGAAGGTAGTAGTGATGCCAGTGAAGTTGTATTAACCTATTGTATGCCATAATTGATTTTACTAATTGTGGATAATAAGAGAGGCTGTTATTAAGTTCTAGTTTGTGAATGATTTAAAAGATATTTATTCATTTTCTTAATTTTGTTAATACACCTGCATCCTTTAAAAATATGTTTTTTAAGTAATTGTATTTTTATTGAAGAAATGGCTTTTATTGCATTTTGTGAAGTTTTTGAGGCTGTGAAGAGAAAATAAATATTTACACAATTGGTTAATGTCATTCTTTATAGCAGTGCTGTTTCAAAGCCAATATATATTTACAACTTTAATTAGTTCAGATTTCGTGTTACTTATTTTTTCATTCCTGCGATTCACATTAATTCAATCAGGTGTAGTAGCTTTCATGCTGGAATTTATGCTGTTAGGTGAATTAAATTTCAATGCTGGAATTTATGCTGTTAGGTGAATTAAATTTCAAAATTCATATTACTGTATGTTTTTCATCTTGGTGTGTTTCAATCAGATAACAAAATAATGAAGTAAAGTGCTCTTTATTTGTTGAGAATGTATCACCATTTTTTAGGCACACTTCTGTGTAATAATAATAGAAAAGTGTAAATCACAAGTGAAAATCATATAGTATCACAAGTGCCTCCATTAGATTTTGTGGTATTGTGTCCATCAAGAAAATGGACTCTTTATTCCAGAATTCTATAACATATAATAACAGTTTTGATTCCCCACCTTGTTTAAATTCTCCTTCATGATTCCACCCTCTTCCCACTTTTTACATCCCATTCTTGACAATTATTCAATTCTTTATTTGTTTAAAAATCTACAAGAAATATGACATCAGCTTATACATAAGGAAAGTGCATAAGCAAAATACATAGCTATTTACAGAAATAGTTATGAACAATGAAGGAATTCATCCACAGAATAATACATTCTGTCAATCAGCTCCTTGTCTCTTTTACAAGATAACTAAGTTTGTTACAAAGAATAAATCCCATGGCTTTATTCCCAAGGGCTGTTGATTTAGTCCTTATAAAAGGATGGTGAATTTTATTCAACTGGTATAATAGTTATATTCACATTTGACTGGTATAATAGTCTATATTCACATTTTTATCATATTGCTTCAGATTCTGCTTCACATGAGGCACTGAATCCCAATTACAAGCACATGGGGCACGCCCGCAATAAGGCGAACAATTCGTTGTTGAATCTCGACTATTATATCAACATATGAATGAATGAATGACTTTATTTATGCTCTGGGGTAACCCATTAGAGCAG
>LYUA01000368.1:26315-38973 GCA_002093875.1 Calopteryx splendens
TTAAATGTATACATTTATAGCCTGGAAAGATTTAATAGATTTATCATAAAAAGAAGTATTTCAGCCCAATAATGGACGCAAAGAGTAATATAGCAGTAAAGTGGGACGCCTCCTCCAGTGTGCATTGAATCTATGATGTGTAAGTCTTCTGTGTGGGATTCAAGACGTGATTTAGAACACATTTTCGGGAATCAAATGAATTTCGCACATGGTGCGCCATGGTGTAAAGCTAAGAATGAAGATCTATTATAAAGAAATAAAACTAAATAGTAACAATCCATTATAAGCCATGAGAACTAGATTCTTGAAATAACTTCCAATACTTCACATGCGGACATAGTATCTTCACCAAACGTAGGCATCCCTATACATTTTGGATAGGAAGGAGTGGGTTTTAGTCATTTTTTTTGTGCTTTTTATGGCAAGAAGATAGCAGGAGCTCAGTGCAACCGAATTCTAGGGGAACCGAATCTGTAAGAACAGAAGGAGGTCGGTTGAGACTGTGTGATGATGGAAGAATCGTGAAAATCTCTTACGAAGTCATTACCATCACGAAAGGTCGAAAATATTTAGCTAATGATTATAAGTCCCATAGTTGAAATGACGAAATACTCTTTGAATTACATGAAAAGTAAAGCTAGCATGAGATACTTGATATGTGATTTTTGTAAGTATAGTTAAATATAAACGAGATACCTCATTAAATGCCACGCTCAGAGAATGCAAACTGGTCTTAAGGTAGAGCCTCTGTTGAACTTCTAAAAGAGCGGTATCAACTGTGCGACAACCAACGGGTTACATTCCATTGTTTTACGCTGGCTATGAGAAGCGGAAATTATTATTCCCTCGTTTATGCTCCAAATGATCGCCAGATTGGTTTCATTTCAAAACTTCCTTATTTCGAGACCAGCTAAGCCTTTCATTAAGCGTCTCCCAGAACAGATTTGATCTTAATTGAGATAGGGCATTAAATTTTACTATCAAGAGGCGTGATCACGATTCCACATTAACACGATAGATAACTTCTGGGTTGAAACCTTTTCTAGGCCAAATAATTCTTGCGGGAAGCTTTCCTCTAGTTAATGGATTCTCTTTAATTCAGTTAATTGAGAGCGTACCACGGACTCGAAAACAATGGTAGATTGCAGAGTAAAAGAGTCTTCTGGAGTTTGAAAGGTTATTGTTATTATTGGCCGAGTACTACTTAGAGTCAGAAAAAGTAATGAAGAGGTACTATCTGAAGATAAAAACAAAACTAAGATTATAGTTTTGCAGCATAAGAGCGGAGAGAAACGGATATTAAGAAATGTAATCAAAATCAAAAAGTGGAAACTTTTTCCATTTCATAACTAGACTCAGTAACGATGGAAGAAGAAAGATGGAAATACTTAGTTCGTAACTTGCTCAGAAAAAAAAATAAATGCAGCAGGGGGGGCACATTTGGAAAAAAGGTAGCTTTTCATTAAATCATATGCCTTATCCGACGATTTTGGCACTAACAGTAGAGGGAAATAACAGATTTAAAGCATTTTGAATTGATTGCATTGACCTACCTCAGTATGAATAATAAGAATCAAATAAACGGATCGATTAATGGAGGTGCTAGATAGATGTGCTACCAGGGGCATGAGAAGGAAGTCGTGTAGTGAAAACTCTGAAAACATTAAGCCACAGACATTTTGTGATACCATGATTTGATGAAGCAGTTGTCGATGGGAAGGCAAATGGGAATAGCTACAGAGGAAGTCCTCGGGATACATGTTGAAGAAATATGTGGACGGGAAGAGGTTAGCCGGAATAAGAACTGAGCGGAGAGCTACGTCAAATTAATTTGTCGTTCGGCTTTACTGTATGTACTCCTAATATCCTGACGAGTGATGATGAATTATGAAAAATTGCGTGAAGAAAAGAATTCATACAAAGTTATTTGGATATACCTAGTTCAATATGATACTATAAAAATTAAAAGTACATAAAATATATAATTAGAATGAAAATTATACATTAAATATAATTAAAAGCTATATTACAGTTTATATGGTGATTAGAATGAAATGGATAATGAAATATTTCAAATCATTCATGAAAAACACCTGATATTTAACAGATGTGTTTGCACCTTACATTTCATCGATAGAGAAACGGTAGCTAATACTATTATTCAAGGTACCTATTACTCATATTGAAGGTTGGCTTTGAGTTATATCTGAAAACTATTGCTAACTTACGTGAGGTTTATACTTTTTATCCCTATATTTTTGCTTCTCCAGCTCTGTAAAATTTCTACCCATTGTATGCCATCCAAAATGCCTATTATTTTCCTCCCTTTTCCTACTAACATTACATTCTACGTGCTGTCAAGCCTTTAATATCCCACTTCCTCTCAGTATCGCCTCTATCCACGCATCCAACTTCTTCAAACCTCCTCCTACAATTTCCTCACTTCTCTCACTATATCTAGTACTTATTCGCACGCTCTCCTTTATACACGGATTTCTCTATCATCATCCATAATCATTCCTTAACAGCCTCCATTCTGCACTTATTATCTTCCCTTGTGGACCAAGTTATGGTAGCATACAAATTCGCACTCCGCATCAGTCTTCAATGATTTTTTCTTTACTGCTTTACTCAGAGGACTGGTAATGATTTCTAAATGCTATTTTAACTGACGTATTTGGTCCCTTATTCACTTTCCAACTTCTCATTTTAGTCAAAAACACTGAACTTGTATGTGAACTCTTTCACCAGCTTTAATTGATTCGTTCCTATTTTAATGTTTAACTTAGCATTTTCACTTCTTGAGAAAGATAGTACTTTCGGTATCTTATGATCTATCACCGTTCCATATGCCATAATTTTTACTTTATTACTTCTTAAAATGATTAATTCCTTTGCTGACCGCTTGACTTTATGTTTATATCCAGAAGTCCATTTACTTTAATCCCTGCATAATTTAATTCGTACAGACAAGTTTTCCCATGCTCTTTTACCATGCCCACATGGATGTTGGCAAGAATGGCTGATGAAAGACGATTCGATTTTTATATCACCTCAGTCAATCCTTTTTCGTAAACCGTCCTACACTGCCTCACTCCAATATTTCTTTCTGCCACCAATGCTTTCCCACCAACCATTACAATAATTGTTTTCTTCCTGGTAAATTCCCGATTAATTTTACTCCTCTTCCTTCACCAGGTGTGTATATTAATGAGTAAATAAAGTTAAAAAATACGCATTAATTAATACTAAATCAGCTATCCCTTCTTTCGGATCCAGTAGTAATGTTCTGGACAGTTATTTATTACACGCTCTTCTACTGTACTTTTTCCATCTTTCTCAGTATTCTTTTCACGGCCAACCCACTTTTCCTCTCTTACACTTTGTAAAAAAATTGTCTGGATCTATTATCTGAATAGTCTTCATCTTCCCATCCCGATTCTTTACAAAACCCCGCTTTCATTCTCCATACTTTTTTATGTTCTCCAGCTTCCCTTTCCACCCTGGCCATGTCCCTATGTTCTGTGGTGATCGTCTTTTGTGCCTTCCTTTTTTCTGCTGTTGACCCCCCTCTGCAAGAATTTCGTCTGAAGCCGCAGTCGGCTGAGCCCCGTGTTTGTCAGAATGCATAACTCTTCTCATTCTCCGCCACAATTCCATGGGATGATAATTAATGTTATTTCCCGTTTTCTTCGTCCATATTCTTTTTTGTGGTACCATATGCTGGGTGACTATTGAAGCCATCGCATTGCGGAATAGTTGCTGGAGGAACTATTTTTAACATAACTCCTAAACCTCCTGTTTATCTTACATGGGTTACCTTTCCTGGAAAGGCCATCATCTCCCCCACTAGGACAGAGTTTAAAGCGCAAGTTCATCTACCACGTTATTTTCTTAGAAAATGGTAGGGAATAGAGGAAAATTTATTTAACTATTGATCATCGTCAAAGATAGCTATTGAAGCCAATTATTTATTTTTTTCGACTATCTATGCTGAGAATGGAGGAGATGTAGAGAAGGAAAATATTATAGAGATTAGAGTTTTTGGGGTCACCTACTTTCGTTATGATAACCTCTCCTTAAAATTTAAGTATTTTGGTTGAGTTTTGATGATGGGTATTACAACAGTTTATAGCTACCACTTAAACAGCAGGAAATGAATACATTGATAACCTGCTCCAGTTAATACAAGGGCATCATACTATATTATTTTCAGAACTATTCATCTCTTTACCTAATAAATCAATACTTCTCCGCAAGCATATTTGCGATAAATTTCAAACTCTAATGGAAATGGGCGACATTTCAATGAAAACCTATACCGGAACAATAGTGCTGCAAGTTGACCAAGTCGAGAGCACGGTGGCGGTGAAGGGAAATCCTTAAAAGGTGAGCCCCTCGATTTGCGCTAAAGCCTCGTCGCGCTCTCTAGGGAATGAGAAAATATGACGGAGAATGGCGTCTAGGACAATGGATGCGCGGCGAGCGGACAATTTGCCGAGAGAGGGAGGGAGTCGATTCCTAAGTTCAAGGTAGCGGGAGATGGAGAAAGGCGCTAGGTGAATTTCCAAGGGGGACGGGGGGAGGAAAGGAGAGGGGGAGGGGAGGTGTTGTGAGGCGGAATTGGACAAAAAATAAGAACCAAGAAAGAAAAGAGAAGCGCATCATCATTCCGATGACCACTGCGATGATGATGACCCTCGGGAATTCTCGCTCGATGGGACGGAATTCGCCTCCTTTTTTTCTTTCGCCTTCGACACAACCCGAGTTCTCTCTCTCTCTCTCCCTCCATATCCAATCTCCATTTCGCTCTCTCTCTCTCTCGCAGTAGGGAGGAAATGCACGAAATTGGAGACGGAACGAACAGATTTCACGCGTCTCTCTCTCTCTGTTGGTGGGCAAATGGGGTTCCTATGGGAGCAACTTCGCATCACAAAATTCTGTTTTTTTTTGTAAATTTATTTTTCATCTTTACCCTCAAGCGAATATCGTCAGCCAGTGTTGTGACCAATCGGTGACCTTGTGCGAAGTACCAGGACATGGGAAACCACTTTAGGGATCATCCTGCTACATTACTATAATAGTCAATTGGAAAATGTTTGATCTCATCTATAATGTCATAGTCACAACATGAACCAGGTAAATGAGATCCCTCGAGGGTTCAACAGTAAAGAGCAAGGGAAGAGTTTTTACCGTTTTTAATTTCGAGTTGAAACCCAGTTATGACACATGAAAACTAAAAAAAAACAGGTTATGACATCGAACACTGTAGGCATGTGTTTGCATGCATTTTGCTTTAGGCATGCATTTTGCTTAGAGATTAAAACAATAAATAGAAAAATAAAAAGTATTTAACAGCAGTTTGGAGTTAAAAAAAAACAAAAATTATAATGGATGACGGTTGTTATTCTATGATGATACGCCTCGGTTATAAAGTGGATCTTTTTTGAATTGCAATTTTGGTCGCTGCATATTTTTTCTAAATATTAAATTCTTCAACTCTCTCTTCAAATTCATTGTATGTTTGACTAAAAACTGTCTACCATTCATGGAAATACTTTAAATATTTCTTAATAATTATTGGGCATGTTCGACAACAAACCTTAGATTATGTAATTAAACTCTATTTCATTAGTCTTCCCACTCATTCAATCGTGTTTTCTTGGATAAATTAGCGAATTACATTGCATATTACTCGCATACTTATGATACATTATTCGCAGCAATTATTTCATTCTTTTTCTTTCATTACCCTCCATAATACCTATCCTACAAAAAACCGTGAAAATATTACCCATAGAATGACTAATGACCTTCATCAGAGGAGGTCGAGGCACTCGGAAAACCTCGATGCAGTAAATTGCCTCGACAAAGTGGCGTAAATGTTGCAGGGTAAGACAAGAGAATGTTTCGTACAGGACTGAAATTGAAAACTTGGACAGTATTTAGACACGTGTTACCATCTATTACACAGAGTACCGCAAAACCGGCCGCTTACAACAGCCTCAGATTCCATTCTTCCATGTTTCTTGCGCATGGTGCCTTAGCCATTATCCCCTGCGAATGTGATTCTGCGGAAATTATTTCCCACTGAATTTTTTTTTCCCGTGTTCCGTGTAAAGAATTTTGTATGCGATCTCTCAAGCATTAAGCTACATAATCCTCACCCCACACAAGGCCCCCCCTTTGATCTCTTTTCATTATCTTCCAGCGCAGCCTCTCTTCCTTTCAAAAAGTCTGACAAGACTCAATTTTCAATACAACGACACTACTTGCCGAACCGTCATGTCTTTTTAGCCTCTTATCTCATAGTCGCACACACAAAATTGTAAATAAATAACGTATACTGTACGCACTCCTCGCAGTGCGTACCGTATACGTTAGAGGTGCGGACAAATGACAAAGAAGGCCAAATACGAATAGTAGCCTTTGAACCATGGGCTGGAGGCAGATGCTGAAGGTCAGATGGCCAGGCCAGATGGAGCAAAACACGGAATAGAAGAACAAGATTATTTGAATCGAGTTTAGGTAGAATGGAGTTTTGATGAAGATAAAAGAAGGTGGGCACAAAGGAAATACCAAGGGACAGTACGTAAAACGAAAATCGAAGAGTGGCTTTAGATGGTATATCTATGACGCAATAGATTTAGATGATATATGTACGCAATAAAAATGCTATCCTGACTTAACCAATTACAGTTTTTTTAGACTTATCCTGACATGTTTGGTAAAGTGCAGATATGAATGGAGTAAATTGTACACAAGTTGGTTTTTTAAAGTCATGGAGGGTAATTCTGCTCATAAATTGAACAGCTTCCGATGCGAGGTAAATCATTGTGTGATAAGCATCAAATTGAGACGCATGCTTGTGTCATAAGAGGATGGTGCAATTCCAAGCAGTATCCAGGGGTCTCCTTCGGCTAATAGAGTTACCTTTGCACCTTTCCGCTTTCCAGTGTTGTTAAACTATATATAAAAGGGAAATTAAGAAAGAAAAATTTATAAGTGACAGTGGAATTTAAATTTAATAGGATGACTTAAATATGAGTGTCAGTAGTTCAGATACCAAACGATTTATAGGGATGAGATAACCATGAAGTTCTTTGAATATGAATAGCTATAATCACTAATACCTGAAGCATAATGTGAACAGGCCTACTCTGAAAAAAAGCTCCTTTATTCAAATGTAGAACTATTTACCATATCTAGTCATATTTCACCATGCGGACCGCTAAATGAAGCACCGTATTCAGTGCTGTCTCATCTTCTGAAGCTTTACTTATTAAACTTCACTTTTCCCTTTGCCTTTTTATAATAATATATTCAGGTATCCTCTTTAACACTGGTCTAATTTATTTGATCATTCGTTATTTTTTACATCAATAAATAATTCAATAATTCTCTCTAATTGTTCCACCGTCCATGCAGACATCTCCAGTCCTTCCAATCCACTCCACTGTGCGTCTTTTCACGGAAAAACTTCGGATCGCTCCGCGACTAGGACGATCGCTCTACGACTGGAAGCCGAGAACTTGGCGAGGTCTGAAAGGGACAGGAAAGGACTGGGAAGCTGGACTCGCGAGAGTCGCAGTTTGCCGAAGGGTGGTGGGAGCCGGGGCAGATGAGAATCCCCGTTCTTCGTCCCTTCAGCTTCTCCCTGCTTCGTCGTCTCCTGAGGTTTCTGCTGGAGCGTCAGGTACTCCCAGAGGATCTTGTCGCCCTCCGTGACTTCAGTGAGCAACCCCTCGCTCAGTTGGCCATCGATCCCCGTGAGGTATGCGACGACCTCCTCCTCCTCGGGCGTCTTGATCAGGAACACGGCCGGCATCCTCCTCCCTCGGGAGAGGTCCGCCGGCTCGACGCGGACGTAGGTGGCGGAGGGGCCTTCCGCCGAGGCGGGCACCGTCACCAGGGCGTCCTTGGCGGGGATCCACGGGGAGATGGGGTCTTAACGAGGTGCGGCGGGGTGTGGGGGAGGGAGAGAAAAATTTCGACAGATCCAATGAGTCAGTCAGAGGGAGGTTTTCTTTTGGGAGAGTTTGCCACACCGTTAAGGCGCGGGGAACGTCAACAAAATTTCCATGCGCGCCTTTTGCCTGTGAAGTTCACATGGGCGAAAGAAAAGGTGGTTCCGCCCTGTGGCCATGTATCGAAAAACTTATCTTTTTGTGTTTCATTTTCAGTACAGAAATGCGTCATGCAGGGAGGAAAAGCAGAGAAGCAAACCTTTATAATTCTCTAATTCAATTTTCAATAAAATAGTTAATGATAGGTAAAGATTAATGGGTGCGAATCAACGGAGATTGAAATCTCGGGGCTGAACGGGAAAGACCAACTTAGCATCTTCGTTAATTAAAAACTTTAAACTTTTTCCCCATTCAATTTTTTCAGGCATGTCATTTTCTTCCATCGCAATACATTTATAAGTAACAGAGGCTGGGTTTACATAAAAAATTTCGAGTGCATATCAGATTTATGAAAACAGCGAAACTCTAGAGGAAGGATAGGGCCAAACTCCGTCCATTCGATAATAATTAGGCCATTTATTTTTCCGTACATGCTAGGTAAGATGCAATCGTTTGAAAAATTACGCTTTAACAGGCATCTTTCAGACGTGATTTAAAGATAGTTGTTTACTAGTGCACTATGCACAGGAACACACATATTTAATTGTGTTCATTCTTATCATACTTCAGAGCAAACACTAAAAATGTCTAAAAAGGTAAATTCGGCGAACATGTTGCCTAAGTAGGTATACTCCCGTATTTTAAGGATTGGTATTTTAAAAACAAGGCTAATAATGAGAAAGACATTTCATTAACAAAATTAATAAATAAAAAATCCCGGGAGAAGTTTTAGTTCGACGGTAACGATAATAGAAGTAAATTTTAGCCATGAAGGTAGCAACACACAAAAAGATGAAATGTATAAATTCATCATTAAAACATGAAACTAATTTTTCTCATACATTAAATGTTTACTTGAGTTGACTTGAACTTTGAAAAGCAAGCCACAAAAATTCTTACCTGCTTGGGATGAGGGTGAAACTAGCACCATGAAAAAAATGAGTAACGCTGCCGCCTGAATACTCATTTTTGTAATTTTCCTAGTCCAAATGAGCGGACGTAGAGAATGCTACGATATTATATTTGTTTCCCATGAAAGAGATAAGTGAAAATGAAAAAGATAAGTAAGGCGGTGAGGCCGAAGACATTTTTTCTTTAAAGCTCTAACGCTTTCTCAGAAAGTTATCGATGTCATTATACCATCGTTACTGGACTGCACACTGCATATCTTGAGAAAATTGACGTTCCAGACTGTCTCCTTATGAATGTTCAGTCATGACACTTAGGAGTCCATTTAGCTTTTTTAAGCTTATACCAAATGCTAAGGACATTGTGGCTGCTATTTGGATTCCTGACTAAATAAAATGGCTACGGAGTTTTAATTGATCTTTTAAAATATTAAAATCATTTTGGTACGATCATTTGTGGATTCAATTATGTATATATTTCCATGTCTTACCTATAACAATGAACCATCACCTCCCCAAACTAATAGATACTATAGACAACGCTCAAGAAGAGAGAAAAATAAGTTAAATGTTTTAAGACATAAGAAAAACATACAAAATAAGTCAACTGAGATATAGTAGCTTTAAACGTTCTGGTTTTTAGCACCAAACAGTTGCCCAATTAATATTGTCTTATTGCAGTTACCTACAACCTATTAATCTAACAATAGGCTCGGTGAATTCTACCGGAGGTTTATAAGAATGAAAATCTTAAGTTCGAAGCTTCCATTACATGATTAAATCATAAGAAACCTTCCCAGTTAACCTATATAACAATGGACTTGCCGGCATACAAAGGATCCACGATTTGGAATAACGTCACAATTATGGTGTCAATATTCCGATGCACCCAAAATTTCCTCTTTGCCGTAAAAAATATTATCCTACCCACCACCGTAAATGAAATTTCAATAATGTTCCAAAATTGAAATTGTATTGAGGAATACCATCAAATAACCTTGGAAGATTTTTTTATAAGAGCCGATGAAGAAAGAAACCCACAGTAAATTATAATAATGAAAGGTAAAAGACAAATAAACCTGATATATTTTTACCCAAATTTTATTAAAATACAATAATGGAAAGGAAACTCGATGAGAAGAGCGGCCAAGGAAGACTCCAAAGGTAATCAGTGAAGCCAATGATGGAAGGCGTAATTTCGATGACGAGGAGATTCGAAGACATGAATTATATGGATGAGGAAACAGAATGAAGAACTTCATCAACCCAACCCAGGGATTAATCGTTACTTCTGATAATGAAATAATATCAAATGTCACATAAATATTTATGATGATGTTGTCGGAGTATAAAACGCAGGGAGTCACTGGGTCAGTCACATTGGAGATTCTATGCTTCCAAAATTCGCTTGTTCTGCCGCCTAAAGAAAATAATGCCTACATTAGATGAGGGACTATGTAATATCATACGTATGAGCGCAAATAAATAAATAATTCCATGGCAATCAAGCCGCAGGTTGATTTTATAGGCTAGTATAGTGGTCAGCTAATCCCAATCCCAACAATGGCTTGTGAAATTACCAGTAATGGATAAATAAACCATAACCCTTTCCAAGTTTAAACAAAATCACACTAATTAAGCCAAAGGTCGTTTGATGGGTGAGTCTTGAGCCCACTCAATACTGAGCCCAACGGCTCATGAAATTCACCCATCAGGGTAGGGGGGCGAGTCCGTGAACCGCCTGCGATTTCCCAGGATGATCTGGTACTCGAAAAAATCACACAGCTTGGGTGAAGCCGAGGGTGGGTCCCAGAGACGTCACCCGGAGTCGAACGCGAGCCATCAGGATAATAGTCCAACGCTTTGCCTACTAGATAACCACGTCCCAGCAAATAAATAATAACTGAATGTACTATTAATATTCGTTCACACATTTGATTCTTTATTAAATAGATTATTAGCACCAGTAACACAAATGCTGTCAGGTTATTTTGTTGGTCGGAAAGGACTGACTGGCTAGGACAGTAGTCCTCCTAGTTAATTATTTCCTCTTTCAGTTTTGAGAAACAACATGGAACGTTCGCGAGTAGTCATACGGCATGACTTTCTCATTCGCATCACTGATTGAATGGAAATTCAATGGACGACTGATGCGTGCTTCGAGGGAACCTTAGAATGACGGAAATACCACTGTTAACCACCATGTGTCGAAAATGCACGCGGCTCACTTTCGGTCGATCATTATTTTTGGTCGGGACTTCACGGAAAAGTGACTCGCTCGGCTCTTCCTCTGCGGGACACAACGGTGAAAATTGCACAGCCCTCGAGGGAAGCGGGGCGCGTTGGGTTTGTGCCGATCAACACCCCGGGGGCGTGGTGCCGAAATTGTGAAACGTGGGGCACCGCGACGTGCGACCGACGCGGTCGGGCCTTTCCCGAGGGGGAACTTCCGCGGGATGATGGAGCACTGCGCACGGCCAAATATATATAAGACCTGGCTTCTGCATGCGAAAACACTTCACACGTCCTTGGTTGTCCAAGAGGAGTTCCCCGAGAGAGAGAGAGTCTGCCGCCATGCTGAAGGCAATAGTCATCTTGTGCCTCGTGGTTGTCGCCACAGCATTGCCCGTGGAAAGTAAGATACTCATAATCAGCGGATTTAACGGCTGGTGAAGGGATTGGGATATATATTCATGTTTAAATATTAAGTGGCACTGAATTTATTTTCTCTCGTTTGGCCGGAATGCTAAATTTATAAAGGCTTCCATTTCGCGTGAAACTAGGGAACTTATAGTATAACTTTAAAATATTATTATTTTTATTTGAATTATATTTTTATGCAGTAGTCATAATGAAGTTCATCGGGGATATAGAATAAATTAATACCATAAAGAGTAATTATTCATGAAATAGATGTTCGAATTAATTATAAAGGTAATTTTTTTAAAGGTAAGGTAAAGATAAAGGTAATTAATAAGACATTATAGTCAAGATTCTATACAGAATAAGTCAATTGCCTGTTATAAAAATGCCTTTTGAAAGTCAAGAAATTGAATTTAATGCATCAATGCAATGATAAATTTCATCCTCTATGCAGACTTTCAAATTCGCTTCTTAATATTTAGATGACTCCAATTAGGTTTGCTAAAATTTAATTTTTTTTTATTTTCGCATTTTAAATTATTGGAGAATATTTATGCTACCTGTTACAAGGCGTAAATTAAGTTATAAAATAGGAGAGAACAAAATTGATTGCACATTAAATACCATGAAAAAATGCATTTTATAATTGTTCAATCAAAATGTGATTGCCATGAAATAATTTTTAGGAAGAAATGGTGAGAAATAAGAGCCATTTCTCCAAGATCAAAATGGATATTGAAGAAATATTTGTACATTGTCCTCATAGTTTAAAACTATAAATTAGCGTTCTATCAATCTTACTGTTATTTCAAATGAGACTTTTTTAAATAACTACCTGTCATCATGAATTTATTCTGGCAGGCCACTGATCTGTATTCAGGGGGTTATGATGCCACGTATAATATAGAATACAAAGGGGACAATTTAAATTAATCATTTGAAATATAATAAACTGAAGAAATGGATAACAATTGCATTTTG
>LYUA01000368.1:54861-68057 GCA_002093875.1 Calopteryx splendens
TTCATAATGATAAAATTCCACCACATCACGCCTGATACTTCTCTCTTCGTGATATACAACAAATTCATACTAATTCCTAATAACATAATTATGAGATTTTCTATTGTTTTTAATGGTAAATGAGTTCTTTTTATTTTATAAAAGATAATTTTATCAAGGAAGACAATATTGAATAATCATTAAATGTCAGGTTATGTGAGATAATAATACTTTAGTACTGCTATTAATGGGGTGTTTGCTGCGAACGAAAATATTTTTAAATATTAAAGTATTTTCAATCGCTATTCTTGGGATTTCCTGTCCCACTCTCTTAAAGCATTGTGGGATAATACAAGATTTATTGATTAAATTTGAAATATAAGAAAATTAATATTATTCCGACAGCAATATTTAAAAAAACAAGTATCGTTTAATGTGATAAGTATGATTCAGCAAATGGGATAAATTGAGTAACTGGATATTCTTTTATGTTACCTGAAGCATCTCACTTTCTGTAGACAGAACGTGCCGACACATTAAAAGTCAATTAGGAATGAGGTTGGATATTCTACTATGCACTAAGCAAAAAGTGGCAGGTATTATTATTAATATAGTAAAGATATTCAGAGTAAATTTTAGCGAATTACCCGCTGTTACATGTACATATGCGAAAAATTCACAATGTAAAAATCATTCGCTTGAACTGGGACTCAATCTGAACTGGGATCCCTCAATTTCCGGTCGAGTGCTTTATTCACAGTAATAAAGTAGTCATTATGTTAATTTAATATCATTTCCGAGTGTTATATTAAGAGAGGAATATGATTTTACTGCTGTTATCTAATATTTGTAATACCAAGTTAATAATAGTTTCGTCAGTGAGGATGGATAGCCAAAGGTTTGCATAAAAGGTAAGAGAAAAATAAATTCTATTGCAAAAAGGTCTCCCCTCTCGGGCCAAATGCTTTATTTAAATACAACTAGAAGTCTTTTAGGTCTAGTTTGGATAGCCTCGCTAATTCATGGTATTTTTTATTCGAATACTTTTACTGGATGGTTGGATATTGCTGAGTTGGATTACAGGTTCTTTGGAAGACGTGCAATATAGACACTGTTTATCAAAAGAAATACCAAATTTTAATAGGGCAAAAATTAAAAGGGAATAAAGTAAGATAGACAAGAATTTTAGTCAATTTTTTAATTGAATTACATTTGTGCTCCTCCGCAGTTGAGTCAATCAGTAAAACTCAGCATATTATTAATATTCACTTGAAATGTTAATCATGACTGGATTGCACCATTCTATACCATCTTCTTGCTGCCTCCTCCCATTGCCTGAAATATTCACCCGAGTCTCTTAAGTTTTTCTAACCCATGATTTGGCATCCTTAAGAGTCTCAGCTGGTGTAACTTAAGAAGGGAGACGTGTTTCCCTCGAAGAGCTGGAACCCATCGTACGAGCCTTCCATGGCCAGCTTCTTGCGGGTCAAGGGAATGGCGTGCGAGTTCACGAAGTTGTCGATGGTGGTCTTGCCCACCAAGAGCTCGACCTCCTTGACGTGCGGGGCGAGGTTCAGGCCACTGTGGGTGAAGAGGAACGCCTTCTTGTCGTACGAGTCCGAGCTGCCCTTGTTGAAGCCCGTATTGCGGCAGATGAGGATGGGGTGCGAGGACTCGGGCTGGTAGAACTTGGTGATCACGTTGCAGCGGAAGCTGTACAACTCCGTCTCTTTCTCAGGCGAGCCGGGGGACTTGAACTCGAAAACGGGCACGACATCGGAGGCGTCGCCCTTGGGCGTCAGGGTCCCCTGGACGTCGGCGACGGTCACGCTGACACTTCCGATGCGGATGATTTGCGCTGCGACGTCACGAGGGATGGCGGGAGGGCGGCGGCGAAATGAGATGAGAAAAATAAGTGATAATCGGGATGCAGAGTGTGATAAGATGATTCCCGTAGTGCCATGATGCTACTCGCGGAAATAAACATGAAATATATCTGATTCAACAAATATATCTGATCTGAAATCAAAGTACCGAATTATCAAGGGAGCATTGAAATTTTAATGATCGGGTGATAAATTAGGCCGAAATATACGCAGGATTTGACTCCTAACTGGTTGACTCTCAACGAAACGGATGAAAAATTGACTTCAATTGGGAGACAAAACCTGTACTAACTCTTGAAACTACCATAAGGATAGTGGTCGTTGAAACTAACACAAAATATGTTGGTGAATTAAATTCATAGATAATTTTTATATTTTGATCGAAGCATAAAACAAGTACAATTGCGCTGAATACGATATTTTCTAGTCCCACCTAAACGATTTGGTCGGAATGATTGAAATCACTCGAATGGTGATTAGGAGAGTAGCTAATATAGCCGAGTACCCAACTCGGCCGCCGTGATCGATAGTAACCCGCATAGAAGTGGGCATATTACACGCAAACGCCGATTCCTATATAAGTCAACTCATTTGTGTAATCTTTATATTTAATTATCGCGCTTTATATTTAATTATCGTGTCATGAAGCACTTAATTTCAAGGTGGAACATAAACGGGTAAATTGGCCGCGTATCTATGGTTTATAACGTGTGCGCTTCCGAAGCCAAGCGTCGTAGTTTCGAGTCCCGTCTACTGAATTGTGTTGAAGTGTTGTGTTGGTCCGGGGAATAGGTTACTAAGATTTAGATGGTGTGACATGGTCTTTATCTTTGGAGTATCTTCAATGTCTTTAGAACATCTTAACAGTCCAGGGGTCTAGACCAGCCAGGCCAAAATAAATTTTAAATCACGTTTTTAAAGTTATACTTCGGGTGACCGAAATGTTGCAACACGCACTTGGACCACCAGTCCTAAATTTAGAAAATATTTGAAAAATGTGCCCATCTATGAATTTCGACTATTGATAGTTTTTTTTAATATTCGAGAATTTAATAAAATATTAATAATTAAAGATAAATTAACATTAAATTTGTAAAACTTTTGTGGGGGTCAAAGAAACTCCCATATCCCAACTGCCATGCTTACGTTAGGGCCGGGCTGTCTCGGTTTCCCATCTCAGGTCTGCTACTAAATAAAATGACTAATATTCATGCAAATGCAACAGTAAAATTATGAATGCTTCACTATGGAAATTTTCAGTTTTGATAGAAAATCTCTTTTTCTTTTGACTAGGAAAGAAATTGGAACGCACTACCCTTTAGCAAGGTATTCCATTGGTTAAATGTTATCAAGCGAGTATTCGCTAGAAGTGAAAGCTTTGGTATGATCCGTCTGCAATTGATTTTTTTTGGTGAAAATAATATTGGAGCCTCAGCTGAAAATGATAAAAGTAACAAATTACTATTTATTGATTAGCTCAGAGGCAAAAAAATTTTAAGGAAATAAAAGAGCGATACAATTTTTGATTATTTAGAATTAAAAAGTCATGCTATTGTTCACTAAATAACCTTATTTCTCTTATGGCACTCCTTTGTCATAAAAAAATGTTTTAAACGTTATTTATGCCCAATGGTGTTTCAATTAAGCAGAAGATCTATGTTACAATTCAATAGTATTATATCCCGTATTAAAAGAATATTATTCCGTAGTTTTATCTCCCTTTTGCCACACCGAGCATCTCGTGATAAATGCCTTACGAGATTCCAATGGCGATGTTGCCGTGGCCGCCACAGTTAGCCCAAGGATGATTAGTAACTTCATCGTTTTGTAAAGGTATATTTCGCTTTCCTGGCTGTTCAGTGTGTGGTCGATCACTGAAATCCTTCAATCCCTGTTTGGGGTATTTATATGCTGACTTTGTTCAGCAAGTGGCAGCAAATCACAGTCACTCATTATCCAATGGTATCATTGTCCCTCGAGTTATCTTCCGAGCAATTTCCAATGTTTGCCGACTAAAATATCAATACATTGATTGTTCAGAAAGCTATCATAATGGATTCCTAATGGTCATCTGCTTTACTTTGTTAATTAAAGTAGCTAAACAAGACTATCCAATTAGGCTAACGTATTAACTAGCCATTGAAATAAGTGAAAATCACCATTTACAGGAATCCTTGAAGGTTTTTAAAATTTATCAGTCGATAAAAGTATTGTATTGCTCTGATAATATATTTTGCAAAAATTGTGTATCAATAACAATTCCGTCAAGAGAAGATGGAAGAATACTTTTGGAATATGGTAATTCTTACTAGTACGCAAGTAAACAATGCATAATAAAGCGAAAAAGGTGAGTTTATCATAGCTATTAAATGTTTTCAATTTGTAATTTTGTAGTAGCTAAATATCTCTGATGAATATTTTAATTTTAATTTGAGATGCATCTTTCATGCCAATTAGTTTGATGACAAACACTATTTTGTGTTGATTTTTAAAATAAGTTCTTGGAAGGTTAAAGTTCTATTAACATATACTGATATTGAGAATTCTCCCTCTCTTAAGTTAAAAACTGGGCTTAGAAACCGAGCAATAGTATTCCAACTATTTAAATTCTTCACCAAATTAAAGGTTTTGTATGCAGATGAGGAAATTGTGATTTATTCTAACATCAAAAGCAGCATTTTACTAAATATAAGGGTATGAGCAATACGTTTATCCAAAAAACTTAAGGAAAAAATAGTTTTCGTCAATATAGCGTCTTGCGACGAAATGTCTGGGCAGAAAACATAAATCATTAATGACCTTTAAGTAGGTCAGTGAATGGAAAAGACCCGGAGGAAGAATCGATTAACACTCGTGCTGGTTTGTTTTGTGCAAAGAACATAGCCCAACTGTTAGTATTCACGGAAACGTAGGGAGAATATATAAACCTCCAAAGAGTGGGGAGAGGCACTTCAGTCCTGGTAGATACCTCTGGGAAGCAGTCGAGATGCTGAAGGTCGCTCTTACCCTCGGATTGGCCGTGGTGGTGTTGGCCACCACAGGCATTGACCGTAAGAAAAATTTCTCTCATATTTCTCATATGCTGTGACAGTAGCTTCTACTTTTAAGTGGAGCTAACTTTTGAAATAAGCAAACTTCTTACGAACTATTTATAATCAGGCAATCGGTCTTCCTCTTCGTAATTCATTATAAAAACTATTGGGTATAAAATGATGATGTTATGGCAGTTAAATTTTTATATATTTAATCAATTTAAGGATAAATTAGGTTTAATTACGATTCTGATACTTTGGTAATCAAATTTTCTCAGTTTTGGATGAAAGGTTCAATCGGGATATAAGCGTAGACATTTCAATGCGTAATAGTTGTGAGGATTGTACAATATGAATTTTTTATGTAATGAGGTACAAGCAGACGAGTTTTTTGCTTAAGTAGAATGATAATTTTCATTTACATTTTATAGCTATTTATATGATTAGATCAAGTGATGCATAACGTAGATTCAACACTTTAAGTACCTAAGAATCCCTCTCCTCACTGAAATTTAAGTTCAAGTACGCTTTTTATTCCCTTGATTAAATCTAATAAAATATATAAAAATTATTGGAACACACCCCATTTATAGAAACTCAATTTTGGGGAAATTAAATTCTAGTTTAGAACTCCCATAATATATACTAAATCTTTAATATTTTTCGGCGTGACAAAGACAGTTTCCAACGAGAGGATATCTAAAACGTTTTCAAAGCACGCCGAAAAAATGTAGTAAATGTAATTCCATTTGCGTGTAGAACGCTGAATAAAATTATATTTCTGATGAAAATAATAATGTGTCCGTTGGCATGCATAGTTTACTCAATGAACTTCAGCATAAAAAAGTTATTATATAGCTAGGACAGAACTATTCATAAAAAACAAGGGAGTTAAAGAGACAACTAGGGTGCGAACGTGAGAACTCCAGGAAATGTGGGTTTGATGTTTACACATCCGCCGTAAGGATCAGACACATCTCATTCCATTGTTTATAATTTGAACCAGAATATCGAATTATTTCGGTAGTAAAATGGTTACTTCTTGATAAAACATCATAAGTTGAATGACAAATGATCTGCTTAAAAATAAATATATCTGTTTTAGTTCACTACTTTAAATAACAAAGAAAAAATCTCTGCAAAATTTTCTCGGTGACAAGAAGAAGTCGACCATGAGGTGGTGCGAATGGGTTCAGTTGGAAGCACATACTCTTATTTCAACGGAGTAATGGTACCCTACACCAAGCACGTTGTGACGGGGGTCCCAGCCTACGAGGTCCGGAAAGTGGTGAAGGGAGTCCCGGAGCCGGTGGAGGACCTTGTAAACTTCCGCTGCTACCACATCGAGAAATCCCTTTTGCCAGTGGACACCGTCGATAAGCCCGTCTACCTGTGCCGGAACTTGGATTGGAAGAAAGATTCCTCCCCTAGTGAGAAATTAACCTTCCTATTCTCGGCAGAGGAGCTGAAGACAATCCCAGGGGTGAAAGAGATTGATCTGTGGATCGGAAGGGCCATGTCCCATGATCTCATCTCTGGAGTCCACACTCGGGTTCTTGGTAAGCATACGCTACGATAAAGAAGGCTAGAAGGTAAGCATAGCTAAGCTATTACTCCTTTTAGTAAATCAATCCCCTCGTATTTATTCTTTAAAGACAGGTGAAAACCTGCTTTAAGTAGCATGAAATATTTGTGTCACAATTTTTACTTTAAAATCCCGAAAATGTTGTGCAAATTAAAATATCCTAACGAATTTTAATGCTGAGATAGTTTGATTAAACCACATCATTGAATTGAGGGAAAGGGATCTCTGAAGAGAATAGAAAATTCTTTTTTCTTAACGAGCTAATCACGTCCACATAAAAACAATCATACGTCCATCTGCAATTGTTATTTGTTACCCGGAGGTACATGATAGGGGCTTAAAGAGCAACAGTAATAGACAGAAATTGAAAAAGGCCGTTATGGAAATGGATTTGACGTAAGTGCTTTTAGTTGAAACAATCACGGATTGTGCAAGGGATTGAGGAGCCTGTGTATTCATCGGTTTTTGTATATGTTGCTCTCTTTTTTGCGTTCCGATCGAAACATCGAGATTACCTAAAAGATCGAAAAGATGTAAACTCAAAGCGGAGCGCATTTTAATGAAAAAAATATAGTTAGTTCTTCCTTTCCTCAGTATATTTCTCAGCAGAAACCTAAATGTAAACAAAATTTTATAATGACATGTTTACAATTTAAGTCATGTTAAAAATAAGCCAACTCAATATTTTACAATTCCATCATTTGTGAAACTCATACTTATCTTTCGTAAATTCTTATCTTACGTGCTCAGTCCATGAAATAATTTAATATATAATCCAATATGCCGTAAATTGCTACCCCTGCCAAATGCACAATTAGCGGTTTGCACGTCACTGCGAATGGGTTTACCCTGATTCCCGGCCAACTACTTTATCCATCACTGGAGCGAATCAGCCGTGCAGTCACGTGCAACCGAAAACGATACCATAAATAGAAAGATTTTAACAACTGGAACACCCTAGGTTGCCATTTCCCTTTTATTGCCACCGTACCTTCCAACCTCGGGTCTGCATTCTCACTCCGTCGTAAACCAAAGTGTTTACGATTCGGGGAAATGTCATTATCCTTCCACAGAGAAAAGCACCGACCATGTGATGCGATTTGGAAGCATCGGGACCAAATTCGCTCACTTCAATGGCTTCCTGGTTCCCTACACGACCCACGTCACCGACGACATCCCGGCCTACGAGTTACGCAGCGTATTCAACGGCGTTGCCAAGCAGGAGGAAACTCTCCTCAACTTCCGCTGCGGTCTCCTGGAGGACTTCTACTTGCCCATAGAGACGGAAACGAAACCGGTGTACATGTGCCGCCACATCAATCCCAAAGCCTCGTGCCCGAGTCACAAGAAAACTTTCCTCTTCTCCGCCGAAAAACTTAAGATTGAACCGGGGAAAAAGATGATTGACCTCTGGCTGGGGAAGACAATCTGGCACGACTTCGTCGCCGACGTTTACTCCACCACTGTTCTCCATGGTAAACGCAAGTAGAGAACTCATCAACAGTAATCATAAATGTTAAATATTTTTTTAAACTTTGAAATCTTCTCTGAAAATTTAATACAATCATAGTAAAGCATTAATTATTCTTTCTGAGGTATATTTATTTTTGCCTCTTCTGATTCAAAAAATATTATAGTGGAAGCCCTTTTTCTAATGAAAGAGTGCTATCTAAAATATTAAAAAGGTTTACATATTCATCTTTGCGAATTTCAAAATCATACACATATCTGCTGCAATATTTAAGGAGAGCGCAAAGCAGAGTATGAAGTTTACATTCATTGTAAGCACGAAAGGTTCTGGGTGAATTTAATTTGAATCCAAACTCCACGGGAAAAATAATGACTTAACTCAGGTGTGGTTATGCGGGATACTTATTTTGTCTGCCCGTTTCATATAATTTCAAATAACGATCTTTAATTGCATTAGGATTCTCATAATGTGTTCTAATTATTCCCTTATGCTGTAGAGATTGATTTACTTAGCTTGTTTTCTTATGTCGACGAAATTCATAACCGGGAAATTTAAACGTTGGGGCCAAATTTTGTTTATTTTTTACATTTTTCCTAAGTTTTCCAACGAAACAAAAACTATTGAGAGGAAAATTAAAAGAATAAGCGAAAGCTGAGTTGAGGCTGAGCCAAAATGAGCTGTGTAGTCTGGCTGGCAATTTGGATGAAATGATTGATATTTTTAAAAGGATAATTCTCTTTTGCCGTAAATGAATAGAATATATAGGGAGCCAATGGGTAACCAATTATTACTAGCGCACAAAAGTGAGATGTATTTAGAGATAGAAAGGAAATAACTGTCCTGAATCTAATAATTAGACGCAGGAGCACAAACAATTAATTCCTTTGTAACTTCATAGCATCAATTACCTTTAATTTAATTTTTTTTGGACCACTTACACTCGAGTATGATTGACTAATTTTGAAAGCAATTGCTACCTATGCCCATTGACATCTTCTCCGCGATGGCAGCGTACTCTTGGAATTTTCGCCAATGTGTTTTCTCCCCACGCTCGCTCGCGCAGACGAATCTTCGGAATACGCGATCCGCATCGGAAGCATTGGGACGGATTTCGCCGACCTGAAGGGATTCCTGGTGCCGTACACTGCGGGCGCCGTGGTGGGCATCCCTAGCTACGAGTTCCGGAGCATCGTCAAAGGCTCTCCAGTCGCGGAACAGGACCGCATCAACTTCCGCTGCCATCGCCTCGACGACTTCTACATCCCAGTCGAGACCGTCTCAAAGCCGGCCTACATGTGCCGAAGCCTCGTGCCCCTAAGAGAAATCGCCGAGAGGATGGTCTTCCTCTTCAGCGCAGAGAAATTAGACGTCCCCGTCACCACCAAGACGTTCGACCTCTGGTTCGGCAGGACCCTGCTGCACGACTTCTACAGCAAGGTGTACTGAGGGGGAGGGAGGGGTGTGTGCATGGAAAGGAGGAGGATTTGCGGTCGGAATACATGGGACGTGTGCAGAATGAGCGGCCCGTCAGCTCCATTGTGCGGAAGCGATCTCCACACGATTGAAGGAAGAATGAGTTAAAAAACGTTGGGAACCTCGGTCACCGGAAAGTGCGACCATTTTATCAGAGTGTTTGCTAGTGGTTCGATTTTGTTCCCTGTTCAAACTCTATCAAAATGCTCACTTGTATCCGACCTCTCAAGATTAATAAAATATTTTTAACGTAATTCAGTTGAATTTTCAGTTGAACCTGGTACTTTTCTCACCCATTTCACTGACATTGGTAATCACATACTCTAACAAAGGTTATTTAGGTACAGCTTAACACTCACTACCTAGCAGACTGGATAGATCATCGTTTCAATCTAATGAAACAGTTTATCAAAATCAAAGGCACAGTTATCAACCTGGAGGTCGGTTTGGTAGGTGAGGGAAGAGCTCACCCGGCACTAGGCCCAACGGCGTGTGAAATTCACACATCAGGGTAAGGGGGCTAGTTCCTTTCCCTGTACCACCTGTGATTTTCCAAGATGACCTAGTACCCGGGAAATGATATACAGCTTGAGTGAAGCTGAGGTTTCTCAGAGTCTTCACCCGGACCTTCTGGTTAGTAGCTCAGCGCGCTACCCACTGGACTACCGAGCCCCTGAATAACGCCTTTACGGCGGCTTGCAGGGTATTATGTAGATGAATAAAGTTTACGGTTGACTATGTGAAAAAAATTTCCTTATGCCATGAAGGGTTTTTTAACACTACTGCGTGAGGGAATGGAAGAGGAGATTAAAATTTTGTGATGATTTAATGGGAAAGTTAATGTCTCGCCAGTGATCAACCACACACAAAATTGCAAGCGGCTCACACAAAATTGCCCTTGCACACTCCAATTTTCCTGAATTGGTTTACAAGGAAATTAATCCTGTTACCAGGAACCGAATTCGGAAACCTATATATACACACTCAGTCACGTTGGTTGTCCCAAAGTGATTTTCGGGGAGTTGCTCCCAATGCCAGGGACCGGCTATGGGTAACCATAAAACCGTTCTCATTAAAAAGTATTCTAAAAAAGGCCAAATAGGTTTGCGCTAACTTCGGGGGTAAGTCATTCATATCACTCACCCTTACACTCACACAAATACACACTGTCAATCACTCATGTATTGGTTCATGGAAAACTTAATACCAACACTGGGGTCCAATTCAGACAATACTTAGAACTATAAAAGGAGGGAAATACTTAATTGGCCTATTGGTGAAAAAAGGGAACTATGGCCGTAAAATATGATGGGAAAAGATCAACCCAAGCCGTACTCTTAATGGTGGGCAAGGAAACGCGGCGTGAATATGCAAGGAAGCGGAGGGGCGTTTAGGAAAGAACAGAATTGAAACAAACGATAAAATAACATACGGTAAAGAAACAAGCACTTAGGTGTGGTAAATAGCATTGACTTTATTCCTTCTCTGAAGAGGACTGCTGGGCAGTCAAAACACTGTGTCAGTTTCTGGGCACCTCCCTTACCTATTCCCAAAATGCGAGTTGCAGGATTAACGTCGGAAGAGATTCCACGAAAGGCTTGTTTTGCGTGAGTGTGATTTGCGAGGGTCAAGGCTTTCACGCATACCCAATCAAGAGAGTGAGCGACTTCCTGTGAGTGGCGAGCCTCTGTCTTACAATTAGAGAGCGATCTCTCGTAAGCCCTGTGTGTGGGAGTGCTTGTGACTTGCGAGGGTCAATCTTGGTCCTCGGTCTAAGAAATAAGGCTATTGAAATGTACACATTGATGGCGGGGAGGTCGGTTGCCTGCCATGTGCCCCCAATTGGTTTCCCACCAAGTTCTAGAAACCAATAAATTTCACTGTTTGGAATAACTCCTTATGCGAGTGGAAGACTTGAATAAGGAAACCCCCCACCCCCCCAATGGTAGGTAGAGGCTCTTGGCCATCTCATCTTTTAGGTTTCATGGTGAAAATCACTAACTGAAATTTGAAAAAAAGCCCAGGAATCCACGATTAAATCTTTCATTCTTTCAAATTGGCCTCAACTTGTTTCTCGTCCTAATCGTAATCGAGGAGGACAAACACACAAGGGTGGATCAAGTGCAAATCCCAGTAGGTATGCTTGTAAAACGGGGCTAAAGTCTAAATTCGTAACGACTGCGTGCATATATTGTATATTTGGTCAAGGTGGAATTCCTCATGTGCATGCTCAAATATAAGATCAATCTTCATACAGGGCTGATTCGTTAAGTTTTTTAAGGAATTTTTAACACGTCAACGTCAGCGTTGTTGATTTCCTATCCCCCCAAGGGAAGAAATCATCCTGCAAGTTATGCAATTACCTACCCTATTTGGTTTTTCCTCTTAAATGGTCAGTTATTTTAAGAAGGGTCTTAAAATTAGGGTGGTGGCATCACAGAAGAATTGGATCGAATTTGCGTATTATTGTATTTGAACGGAATCGAGTTCTTTCATGGAAAAATCTAAACACCAATTCCAGTTGTGCGGGTTGCATAAGCACAGCGTCTTGTCAGCAACGAAGTGACAACGGCGTCAAGGTCTGTGGACTGCAGTTCTTTTCCATGTTCGCGATTTCAAACCAATTAGGCACAATTCGAGAGAGAGAGAGTAGGTGCCTCTTGAGTGTATTTCTTATCCCAAATCTGTAACCCTTAGCTACAAAACATTCCGTAATTGTATTGTTTGCGCATAATGCTCGAGGAATTTTGGGGTCGAAGGTAAAAACAACGCCTTACAGAAGATCAGTGGTGATCAATACCTGGCAGCATATTAATTAAAAAATATCAAGCATTTTAATATTGTGGAAACTTGCGCGTGACGAAAGGTATAAATTCACAGTGCTGGTGATTTCCTATCAAGAAGCCATGTAGATATTGTAGCTAAAGTAAGTCCATTTACGATATATTGCTTCTTACGGGGATAAATGACGAAGAAAAGAGCACTCGTAATTTTTAATTCTTTGGATACATAAGCAAAATATGATCACTACTTAGTTGATTTATTCACCAGTTGGTTTATTCATAGCCGGAAACTACGACTATGTGGCGTATCGTCCATCATTACCATCGTACCATCATTCAAATATTATCGTACTTGAAATATGGGAAACGTATGGTTATAAAGAAGACTTCACAAATTCAAATCTTCGGCGCAATAAAACTTACTGACGCTAATTATTCTTCTTTTAACTTTCTTCATTTAAAAACTAGTAAATGGGAATTTATTGTGAAGGCGTATAAAATTGATTTTCGGATGTTAGCAGAAATGCATGTTCTGAGGCTCCCTGAACAGGTTTTAACCATTTTATTTATGACGTGTTTGTGCTCACGATAACTCAAAAAGTATAAGTCTGAGTCATGTTAAATTTAAACGAATAATTTAATGTAAGCGTTTATAGTTTTCTTATGACCCTATAGAGTGTTATTTTTACTGGTGACTGTGGCGACGGCCCCAAAACACAATATAGAAGAGTGAAGGAACCAAGAACTACGACTTTCTTCTTTACTCTCGTAAGGAATGCACATGGAAAATGGGTACTTCTTTGGTTGGACCGTTTTATTTTTCTCATTGAAACGTTACAGATTTAAGGTTAAAAAAATGACTTAAAGCTAAATACGGATTAAAAATTGAATTTTTAAATTATGTTTTTACTGTGCTCGGCTTGAAAATTTGAGAAAACGTTCAAGCACGAATTTTGGGGTATTTTATCCATCTTTGGAATATGGGCA
>LYUA01000368.1:167338-177794 GCA_002093875.1 Calopteryx splendens
TTCCTCATCAACTCTCACCAGGTTGCATAAAGCTATCATTTTTCTTACTTCTGTCTGAAATTTGACGTGAAACGGACGAAGAGGCATTTTCCCACATCCCTCGCTCACGGATAATGGCCACCTTCGAAGTGAATATCGTACTAGGAATGGAAAAAATGCCAAAGCAATAGGAAATGGACCGATATCGTGGATACGAAATAGATACACTTTTCTCCAAAAAATGTGGAATTGACATTTGATATAATTTTTTTCTAGGTGAATTAGTCGTTTCATGTTACGTAACGAATAGAGAGATTGTGAGTCTCAAAGGAGTTTCTGTTACGTAACTGTTAGAAATGAATAACTGAATATTTAAGAAAATAAAATTGGAGCAATTCCCCTGAGCCAAGAAAAATAGAGATCACTGAAGAAAGAATGATCCGAGATTGAGAAAATAATTACATGAAGACGCTAGCCGTTCAAAGGAATCAGGTAAAATAAATCCTTCCCAGTTTTCAGCAAACATCAAGCCACCATTAGTAAATGCTGATGGTAATTTATGGTGCCACAAATAAATAACAATGAGATAAAATGCTATTCACATATGAGTTTCCCAAGTCGTGTTTATGTACTTTGCCCGCTGCCGAGCCCAGCTCGTCTAAAGTCATTTTTCTTATCTCGCTTCGTGAGTTTCCTCTCCGCACTCTTTAAACCCTCCAAAATACCGTGGGTTTCAGCCGTAAGAGGGATCCTTCGTGGTCCTTGATGCGTGAAAGATTCATCCCTCTTACTTCCTCCCCCTCCTCTTCCTATTCAAAAACCTTTCGAAAACCTTTTCGCCATTGTCTTCAGTTATATCTAGGTTCTCTGCCTCGAAAATTATTAATTATTTTACCATCCTCGAGAGACAGAAACGTATATCTGCCAGTAAACTGTGGATTTATAGCCCGTGTTATATATTTGACAGTGGCTTAACAAAGTCATTCTGTGATAAGTTATAAAATTGTTGAAATAAAAAATATTTGCTGTGTTCAGTGATCAATAATGCTTTAATGATGGTTTCTGCATTTTTGATTATCATGTAATTTCTTTATTTTCCTTATATGTTCTAGGCTGACTTGCTTTCCGTTTTAGAAATATATAGCGAAGTGGTTTTTAATCCGCTAATGGAGCATTTCCTTCGGAAAAGTTCATACCATGTCACAGAAAAACAAGAATGGTCCTAGAGTGAATTACTTCTTCTTTAATGTGCAGGGAATACTATAGGTTAAGTCTAGCTTATAAAGAGACTTACAAAGCCATGAATATTTGTTTGTAAAAATAATAATCACGTTTAAATGGCAGAAATTGCTAGTTTTTACCTGATTTCAATTAATTTCACATTCTGATAGATGTCTTCCCATTTTCGATTAATCCTACTACTATGACTGCTACGATATTTAACCTAAATAGATTTTCTTTTCTAGCCCTCTAAAAGGAAATCCTTGCTGAAAAGTCTGTGAAATTTATGTCTTATCCACAAAGTTAGATATGATTTATGAAAAAGAAGTTATAAAAATGAAATGAATTTAAAGTATGGCAGGTAAGTCAATTCTTTTACAATTTAATAGAATTCAACATCAAATAACATTTTAATATGTTCTGATCTGTGTATCTAATTTGGAAGGTCCTTCGGCAGCATTTTAATTTCTATGTTAAACTAATGAAGTTTGTACACATGCAAAAAATTCACAATGCAAAAATCAATCACCTAAACCAAGACTCGATGCGTCGTTATCTGGCCGAGTACTTTAGGCAGTTAATCTACTCAGGCGTCCTAAAATGTGATGTTTTGAGAGCTGTAAACAGAACAAGATTTTCTTACAAATTGCCGTACATACAATTTCACGAAGCAATCATCATCGTGCACGAATGCGTGTGACTCCGCTAAAGTTTCTTTTAGTTTCTTTATTCAAGTATGAATTATCATTACTCTTATCTCTTTTATTTGCAATGATTTTAAGAGTTTTTTTTCATATTCTGAAAGTGTGGAACGATTAATATAATTCTAGAGGCTTCCGAATAATTTCTGCTCTTATGTTCGTTAATAATGAAAGGATAATAGCTGATATGTCCTCTTTCGTGTTTGGCGAACGCCATGATCACACACTTTGGAAATACTGCATTTTTTTGATTTTTCATTTCTTCCACGAATGAATGAAATTGGGAATGCCATTTATAAATCGCAGGTTTGCGGCTAATTCCTTTTACACTTAATGTACATATTAGTGAAAAGCTAAAGAACCATTTGGATTTTTTTTGCACCTCAAGTTTTGGCCTCGTAATTCGGAGTGAAATAGAGCCCAGCGACGGCGGGCTCTGGTTTTGAGAATCCAAATTCTTTTAGCAGGGTGGAAAACAGTAGATTACTCGCCCAGAGATAACAGAGATGACCATGCGGTAGTCGGGGATTGGAAATTTTTTTACAACTCCCTGTTTCAGCGAAGAAGGTCCTAAGCTCCGCATGTTCGATCGGAATAATTTTTCGTGCAGCTCATAATAATTACGTAAGCATAAAAGCAGTCCGTTTCGTGAAGAATCGTCGTGAACGAAAAGAGAGCGTCGCATTTTCATTGGATAGCCTTAAATGGGAGCAACTGAAAGCAAGAAGATTGCATGCACTCATTAAACTTTTAGAGAGATACAAATCACTCGAGTTGAGCACTGAAACGGAAGGAACCATTTTACCTCCACATTACATTGGTAGACAAGACTACGATGGGAAGTTGAGCAATTTGGCTGCCTAACATATAGAGATAAGGAATTATTTTTCCCGCGCTGAATTCATGAGTATAATAGTAGGAAATACATAAAGCATTTAGAAAATTAGGAAAATTAGGGCATCTCGAAAGTAAAATGATTCAATGTTATAAATGAAATAAATTAGATTTAGTATGGCTTGTGACCTAACACCCCTTGCCACACGGCCTCGTCGGCGGCTTGCATGGTGATCTGTATATGAATTATAGAACCCATAAATAACAGCAGTAATTGAAAACCTATAAACTCTCTGGATTCAAATTAGTGTATCATCTTCGACTGTTCCCGCCACACTGATAAAAGTAAATAAATAGCTATCAAGTCAATAAAAAGTGTGTGCAGGTGCATCTGAGAATTTAATATCATTATTTTCTTCTGTAAGTGTATTGACGTCTTTATTGCATGCCGTGACGAATGGTCGTACTGTAGAACAGTCAAACTATCATAAGGATCGATAATCTGGCTGTTGGATACACTAAACAAAATTATTGATGGTAGGTCCATGTTAAAAGATCTGTACCAATGGAACTATTGCTATTCTGAAGGTGGGTACTTGATTAGCGCAGGGTAAACGAGTTTCGTTTTTGGTGCATACGCAAATTTTAGTTGCCAGTGATGATAAAAATGAGAAATAAAACCGGCATAGTAGTTTATTTTCCAAGTTTAAGGTTTTTTCAGTTGAAAAGTTTGCAATCTTTTCTTTAAATCTTTTCATCAAAGTAGTACCAAACTATCCTGAGAGTCTATTTTTTAGAAAAGAGTTGAATGTGAAATATAAAAAAGACCACAATAACGGAATAAAGGGAAAGGGAATATCTTTTACAAATTATCTTCCTTAAAACTCCCCCAGGAGAATATTCTCATGAAATAAAAATCATCGACACATCTGAAAGACTGTGTATGCAAGCGTGGCCGATGTTGAGATTACTCCGTTAAAGAAATATGTAAAGAGAGAAATAAATATTTAACGTCGAGGGTCATTTGAATTAGCATTCAATGTTCGTTACACTATTGAGGATGGCAAATCTAATATTTCTTTTGTTTAGCTTTATGCTGGTATAAAATTATGGTTTTGCCATTTCCTACCAGGTAAATTACAAAAACAATCCAAAAGCAGCTTGAATTAAACTTCATTGTCATCATACTAAGTCATATTTATTGTCGTGTAATGTTTTACCTTCGGGAATCATTGTCTGTATTGCATTCTACTCATATTTATCTCATAAACTATTTCTTATCGCCTTTTGGAAATAGGAAATAATATAATAAAATATTCTGATTAATCCAAAAATTAGGTACCTACCTTTAAAACCGGGAATTTTGAAGTTGATTATTCAGTTACTTAGGTGACAGTATTATCTCATTGAAGATAACACATGCTCCTTGAGAGTTCATAGTTCATTACGACTCGTTCTCTCGTTGAAGATATGCGCATTACGATTCTGAATATTTTAGCCTTTAGATTCTCACTCTTTCCACACTATCTTTTAAACGGTATAGTGTGATACTTTTGTGCATAGTGGGTAAATGCATGTTCATAGAAGTCTAATTGAGTCTATAACCGATTGAATTTTTGATTTTGCTATCTGCGAGAAAACACAATCAGAATCATTCACTTGTTATTTTAATCTATTGTGGTTCTTATAATCGATATCGATTACAGTCGGATTTTGGATCATTGCAATCCTACGTGGACTCGGGAAGCATTCCCACGTTATCTACACCCCCTTTTCTGGCACTAATCCCTTCTAAAACTCCACACGTCTCCTACCCCCCTTTCGCGCCCCTCCAAATGCCCATCGTCTCTGGCTCTTCCTTACATGCCTGTTTCCCTTCTAGCACATCCTTCGCCATTAAAAACCACCGCTATCTATTCTATCCATATTTACCCTCTTTCAATTTCTGACAATAGACAACTGCCTTTCTTCTCTGTCGTTCTTTCTGCTATCTTTTTTTTCTTTCCTTTCTCTCCATTTAGTTTATTTTCCTCGCCCTCCTCCACACCAGCATCTCAAAAGCTTTCAAATGTACGCTCATCCTGTTTCCTCAGAGATCGAATATGTGAACCATCTAACATTATATTCCGCATAAAAAACTTATTCCTCCATTTCACCCTTCAACAAACGGTGTCACTCGCTAAATCCATCCACCTTATTAATGTTTCTTCTGCTAACGCAGCCCTTCCACAAGTGGCCTTACTACTCTGCTCATGTTCATCCAAAATGAACCCTAAGCACTTGAAAGGTTCCAGCCTATATATATATATATCTTTTTCAACGCTGCTTTAATAATCCTAAATCTAAACCTTACTGTTTCTAAGCTTCTGAGTCCTTCTGGTCTCTTCCGTTAGCGTCATCATAATTTCATGGAAAGTTTTGTGTGAGCCTATTTTGAACGTTCGTTCCTCCATATTTGTTTTAGCAAGACATTATTGACTTCATTTGTCGCTCCACAGGGAGAGCTGCGCCACAAACTACGTAGACTGTATTTCATATATCCGGGCCTTAGTGGCTCTATCCTTATCAGAAATCATTTATCCAAACATTACAAATCTTTGGACTCATAGGAACACACAGGCCTAGGCACCACTTCACCTTAGAAGTGCGCGCTAATAACCATAGCTGTTGACGCGTCAATAAAGCCAACAACAACAACCTTAGAAGTGCACACCAATTTGACTTCATAATGACTTCATTTTTGTAGATTATCTGGGTTATAAACTTTTAAAACTGCTATAACTATGGAGTATTAGAATCCTGAGTAGTAACTATATGCCATCGATCAGCCGTTTCAAAGACACAAATATACAATAAGAGGAGTACCAAGTCCCATTTATTAGGTTAGAATAGATCAATTTTCCATTGTGGAATAAGTTAGAACAGTACGGTAACTTGAGATCAATCAACTTGAGATATTTTAGAACATGTATTCAAAGAGTGCTTTGGGATTTTAAACTCGAAACTTCAAAACATCGAATTGATACTACATTCACGACGTCTTTAAGCTGGACTGTAAAACACAGGGAATGATAAGACACTTAATATATTTCCATAAAATAAGTTTTTAAATATATCAAAGGAGTACCGAACACCCCTAATAAATTCAATAGTGATGTACGATGCTAAAAATTTTGCAGAACGTAACTCATACAAGGTTAAAATCATAATTTGCTTGGGGCATTCACAGCCTATTCGGCACCGCGGTGCCCTTCACCCCGTCACCTATTGTTATTGACCACTCGGTCCTTCGGGCTATCTTTTTCGACCATAAGGGCGTCTGTTCATTCTGCTGCTTTGGTGTGGGGAGGCCGTGGCCCCAAGGGAAGCTTAGAAACCCACCCACCGTGCGGTCAAAGAGGACGTATTCCGAGCAAAATATGCCAAGAGGTGGGCAACGCTTTCGGATGGAGTCTTTGCTCTGTGTTTGGTGAAGTTGTCCAGTGAAACGCCAACACTCTGGATGTCATTCTCAAAGTTAAAATAATGAGATTTTCGGTTCAGGAGAACGAGACGAAAGTGAGGTCTGTGGTTGAAATCATTTTCCGGCGCAGTCTTTAATTCTCCACAGTCAGGTCACAGATCCTTTTTATTGCCATTCCCTATCGCCATGACGATCATTTACTCTGCGTCACAGTCGACGACCACCGCTCTCGAGACGCAGCTCCAATGGTTTGCGATAGCGTCAAAAACTGCTTAATGCTTATCCACATCTTATCCTGCAAGCCGCCACGACGGAGTTTGGCAGTGGGTGTTACGTCACCAGCCATCAGCGTAAATACCAAGAGGCGAGGCTATAAGAATTAAAAGAAGGTTTGATCTTCGAAACAAACATGAAGATCATTAAATACACCTATATCGGAACTTGACTTCGAACAGTATATCATCAATGAGCTCTTTCCGAGTCTATTTCCTGAGCTCTTCACTCGCAGATTTCCTCGCTCATGGTCGCGTTTGATAATCGAAATATCGATATAGACGTTCCTAATGGTATTTATGTTGACTTCGAACGTCACATCTTCTTTTAAATAATTTAATAAGTCTAACTGGTGGTTGTTAGCATTCCATTTCAACTTACATTCGGGGAGTTCAAATTTTGGTACCCTTTGTTTTTTACTGTTGTAGGCACGAGTTTTGAGAAGGAAAAGGGACTCATACAAATTTTACTCATCTTCTTTTGCAATTTGTGAATTTAATTTTCGTCCTAACAGTGGCTATCAACCAAAATTATTAATTTACTCTTTGTTGCTTTCCGTTCTTTCATAACGATTTCTCAGGAAAAGGATGTATTTTCTCAGGTTTTTTTAAAGTTCAGAATAAGGTTTAATTTCTTCGGTTCCGCAGCGTGAAACTTTAAGAGCTTTTACACCACTTTCGTTATCCTTAGCTTCAATAACGATAGCATAAGCATGTTTTGAAGATCCAAAGATGCCCTCCGATTAGCATCACAGCTAGCGCGGCCCGTAGAGGTGGGTAAGTGGTGAAAGTTTGTCACTCGCTTCGGATAGGATAATTTTACACAGTTTAAACGATTATCTCTTGTCTTACTGCATGTAGATGTTATCAAATGCTTATCATAGGCTGAATAAATGGCTGTATATAGCATTCGTAATTTTTTATACAACCAGTTTCAGCAAAGGTTTCTCTCTAGCAATCAGGGGATAGGTATATATTTGATTTCCCGATTATTTGTAATCCCTAAGAATTAAAAATACGTTCGTGGAAAAAGAAATAATAATGATTTATGTAACACATAAGGTAACCCCAATTGTATGTGATTAAAAAAACAATACCGTGCATACACATAACCATGCCCTATGTGGTGGACGAATGCCTCACTTCCCCTAATTCGAACCCTAGACCTCTGTATTGGCATGAGAGGATGCTACCCCTCCGCCACGGAGGACGAAGTACTTGAAAAAAATCTAAAAGTAATTTCCTTGTGTCGTAGAAAGTTTTCAATTTTAAACTTAAGATCAATTGGTATCATTTGTATTAAATGAGGCTAGTTTCTAGTGATAATACCTGTAATTACCAGTCCCTTTAAAAATGAGATAATATTTTTAATTACCTCATATGAAGCTACGAGGAAACTAGCTGCACTCTAACGACGTTATATATTTTATGCGAAAACATACATGGTATTTTTTTGCCTTGTGTCAATGTCTCATTTTTGCTAGGTGACTCCTGCCACATTAAATTATTGAAAAATAGTTCATGTGATAGAAATTTTCTATGTCTTTTCTAATTTTCTAGGGCTCGCATTGAAGTCGCGATGCACATATTGGAAACCACTGTCGTACAAACACATTGCTACTACGAACTTCCCCGGTTTTTAAAAATCTTACTGGTACTCTTAAAGTGATTGAATGATTTGATGTAGACGATTTGCAAGTTTAAAATTATTAATCGGTGCCGATCCTGTTCATACCCCTCACCTGCCGATGAAAGTACACGACCTCTGCCGGTAAATAACGATCCCGTCTCCATTCCTTTTAGTCCTATCTTTATTGAGGCTGACTCGAAACATCCTTCCGACCGAATCGAACCGATCTTCATGGCGATGGATCCTTGTTTCTACCTGACCAACTCTGCAGGCTCCGGAGGGATGCCCGTCGTCTAAAGGGAGTTGAGTTGGCGAGGCAGAGAAGGGTGGAAAGGGGGGAAGGAAACACGCGAAAGCACGTCCCAGGCCCTTCCGCCTCCTAACCATCGGCACCGAAGATCGCCTAAGTGACCGCTTCGAAAGGGCGAACGAAATGATTACCGCGACCTTGGCGTTCCACACGCAGGTTGGCGTCGTAACCGCTTTCTCGATGGACGTGGAATGGCTCTGGAAGAATATGCCTACACGCGTTCATTTTTTTTGTTGTTTTGGCGGGCATTTCATTGCACACAATTGATTCTTCTTTCCCGTCCGGCCCCACGTGCGACTACGGAGAGCAGCCAGTTGTGCTATAAATTCCTTCGCGCTTTCGTCACTCACGTGGAACACCGTGGCATTGCAATTCCCTGTGCTGTGAGGCGTGGGTGTGTCGGCATGGCCACGATCCCATTCGGCGGTCGGTTCTACCCAGAAGATCAGGCTGGCGAATGCGTTTCAGAGGCGGGAACGGAGCCGGAATACGAACGCAAAGAAATCTCACCCTCCCGTCGGATTTAGTGAACACGTCTGTGTTCAAAGTCGAGATAAAAGAAATATTCCCATGGGATGACGCTAGGGCACGAGCGGCGATGTTAGGATAAGAGTACTATCGTCCGATGAATACAACGGACAATCGAGTCTTGTTTTTACAATTTTATTAGGTACCGCAGCACTCGTCTGAGCAATGAATTCTCATGCACATACTGAAATAATTCATCTTATCGCAAATGGTTTTTTTTTCTGGAATGACATCATTTCTTATTCAGAAAGTAATTTTAAATTTATGGTTCTGAATGATCAAATAGTTTTACAATTTGAAAATCTCTTTAGTACACTAATTTTAAAACAGACAATTTTACAGTATATGCTCGTTCACAACTTCTATAAATTGTCGCATTTGACAAATTAAGAATAAAACAAAGATTGCTTTTTTTCCGTTCTTCAATCGATCATGTTTTCCAAGATATAAACGGCTAAACCTCTTACCACGCCACTCTTTCGCTGAATCGGCAGGCCCACAGTCGCAAAGTCGCTTCCAACCGGTCACCATGGTGCTTACGGCCCATCATGGAGTGGGATTGGCCGAGCGGAGAGGTAACTTTTGATTATTTTAATTTTTTTACGAGTTGATGAATGATTGCACAAGAAAAAATGTTTACTAGGTAATTTGTTTGGGGCTATCTGCCAGATTCAAGAATAAAACCAAGATTTCGTGACAGAGTGACGAACGCTTTTTAAAAAATGATTCAGCCTGCAGTATTTTGAAGGATCTCGAGTTAGTAAAAAACAAAATTATACTTTTTAAAAGTATAAATACGTATTTTAAAGAACCTGGGGGAAATGCCACGACAGTGACTTTAACGGAGTTACCCGCTGCTGTGCATGCAATGGCGAAAAATTCCAAAATGTAAAAATTATTTATCATTCATCATAAGAACATATTATAAGCTATATAAAGCTCTCAAAATCTACAGCGTAAGAAGACTCTTGGGTAGATTAACTGCCTAAATCACTTGGCCGGGAATCGAGGGTTCCGCGTTCTAGTACCGGTTCAGGCGAATGATGTTTACATTGTATATTTTTCGCATATGTGAAAAAGTATTTAATTTAATGAAATACAGCGTTCGTTGTGTAGAGCTTAAAAGTATTAACTTCGATGTTTAATTACTTTCCAATATATTCTATTATTTATATAATTGAATAATATTTTTGAAGACGGGGTTCATGATACGCCTTGTCCTTTATTAATCTTAGAAAGCTATGTTTTAACTATTATATACGAATGGTGGGTAACTGCATAAAATATATTTATCACCAAATGTTGCAAGACGAATGTTTTAGCTTATGTAAATGACACTAATTGAAAATAATGTACCTCATTGTAATTTCATGTTTTCGTGCCAGAACATGTTTCTAGGCCACAATATGTCAAATCAGTCGGTCAGTCATTTTTTGATCCTAGAAACTATCGCCACCTTAAGTGTTTTGATGGATCAAATTTTCACTTGAACGCTTCATATTTGGAACTGCAGTTCTG
>LYUA01000368.1:203021-213415 GCA_002093875.1 Calopteryx splendens
CCCGAACCAAATCCAGTACCACTTCCAGATCCAAATCCACTACCACTGCCTATTCCTGTACCTGATCCCGATTCAGTACCAGTACCTGATCCACCGCCTGTACCCGATCCGAACCCGCTTCCACTTCCACTTCCGAAGCCACTGCCACTACCAAATCCCAGTCCTGATCCAGTTCCACTGCCAGTACCCGATCCATATCCAGCACCGCTTCCGGATCCTAAACCACTGCCGCTACCAAATCCCGACCCTGATCCAATTCCACTGCCTGTACCTGATCCATATCCAGCACCGCTTCCGGATCCGAAACCACTGCCACTGCCTATTCCTGATCCAGTCCCAGTTCCAGCACCCGTACCTGATCCACTGCTTGTACCCGATCCGTACCCAGTTCCACTTCCAGCACCTTCTCCAGTACCGATTCCGTACCCGGCGCTGCTACTGATACCAATGCCAATTCCTGTCCCGCTTCCCGTGCTGGAACCTATCCCAGCCCCACTTCCAAAAACAGATCCGACACCGCTGCCTGATCCCACCCAGGAACTACTGGTATATCCACTGCCACTACTTTCTATTCCTATTCCTGCTGCGTTACCAGAGCCGAAGCCACTTCCTGTTCCGTATCCGCTGCCACTTCCAAAGCCAGTTGCTGCCGTCCCACTGCCACTGCTGGTTTCTATTAAATATTGAATTATTATCATTTACTATTTTATATCACTCACATTTTGGTTTTTAAGCAAATTTAATATATTTAAATTCTATCTTCTCTTACGGCATGTATGAAGTGAAATACCATGCCGTCCATTAGTAAGCATTTTGCACAGCTTATAAATAAAACCTGATGTAATTTCTTTGACCTTAATTTTTTCCCATAATTCATCATGTTTTCAAGTTTTGCATATTCCAATGGAAGTATTTGAACACTGTCCAGGTGAGTTACCAGCGGTGCTCCCTATTATATTAATATTTCAATTTATTGGTCTCGTTTTAGTTTCAAAGGTCAACATCAGATTGAATTTGGAGTAGAGGCTCATAGCATTTGGAGGGGAAAGGTCACATGGTTCATACGAGTGTACCGTATACTTTATCACAACTGAAGTTTGATACCGAGCTCTAATTGGTGAAACTGAATGAACTTCCACAATGTATTGGCAAACATGCATGAATTTTATTGTATGATATCAACCGATCAAAGCTAGTAAAATATTTCTTTTACTATCAAATTTTTTAGTAATTTTTGAGTAATCACTCTGGATTTATTGTCGCAAAGCATAAGTTGGTGCCTTTAAGATATATGTTTAGAGAAGGATGGGAAAGGTGAAATGGACAAAAAGGGATACGAACAAAGATGTTTAGGGCATGATAGGAGAGGAGAGGAGGCTATTGAGAGAAATCCATAGAAGGCAAGAAAAATGGATGCTAAGCCTACTGAATGGCGATGGATTGATTGCTGAAGGCAGTGTTAGAGGATAGAATTTTGAGTAAGAGAGGTAAGAGAGGGAGAGTAAGAGAGGGAGGAAAAAATTAGTCAATTTGGATGGAATCAAGGGTAGCAGAAAATATGTGGAAATAGAAAGGGTTATTGTGGAGCTGAGTTAATGTGTTCATTAGAAACTGGTTTAATTACCAATTAAAATGCCTCCGCAAGCTCCCTCATAGTAAACTCTAAATGGCAGCGGAAAAAGCTTACCATGACGACTTCCTGCTGGAGCAAAGGGTCTAACTCTGGCAAGAAAGTGATGACAGACATAAATTTAAGACGCAGCACGCCCCTGACTCTGAAAAATTTATCAACGAAATACATAGGTACATACCCACTTACGTAATCCGTTTCCCAAGAACGGTAGCTAGTTGTTTAAAATCCTTACTCAACTATAGATTCCAGGTCAAAATATCATCTCATTTCTTATAACTTTTTAAGATCTTTTCCTAAGAGGTTATTTAAATAAAAGAAGAATATTTTCTTGAGTTTTAATATGTGTTATTTAGGGTGCTGAACAAACTGATATCTGAAGAACCAAAATTTATTTTTCATCCAACTAAATGTTATATTATAAATTTAAACTTCAAAAGATTAATTTGATGGCTAAATGGGTATCTATGAGTGTATATCTCCTTAAAAGCGTTAAATTCCAATCATCTTACGTTTTGAGATGAAATGTGAGTTCAAAAAATGAAAATTCATGAAATGAAAGGTGAAAAGTGTAATTGTTTGAAGGAGAGCACTTGCAACAAATTTAGGAATAACATTAAATCAATACCATCCAAATGATATTAAAACAAACCAATTTAACCCAGCGGGTTGAAATCTAGACGGGTTCACCAAGTCGACTAGTTAAACCATGTCCTGTGGTACAATAGATTTAATGGAGTGTACGTCATGGTGAAAAAAAGACCTTTATTTATCAAATGCCATGTCACCAAATCGTCCAAATGCATTGTTTGAAAAAGAGAATAGGAGAAATAAATAATTTACTAAGATTATAGAAGAGAACTACTAAATTTGGCATAAGTTGCTGTGTGTGTGTAGCTGTAACTAAAAAGACAATTATTCATGTTTTTTATTAAAAGCATTGAGTAGAGTACTTTATTAAGGGTGCCCCAAACTTTGGGTAGCATTTTCTCTGCAGTAAATATTTGTTTCCCCGTAAATGGCTTTATGGTCTTAGGTAAAGCCTTTCTGCTTTCGTCTATGCATGTGACTAGCGTCTGTGTAATTTGTGGAAGACATAACGTAAAGCGATGGCCATTCAATTTTAATTTTTGCAAAATTAGGAAAAGTTTCAATTCTTTGTCAATGTTTTGTGTAAAGCAGAAATTTTTTTTAGAGACGAAATTTTTTTAACTTATTAAAATGATCAGTTAAGTCTTTTTCGACCAAATGTATGTTTTCTTGAAAAAATAATGTCAATGCTGAATTGATGAGCAGTTTGGTAATTTGTTTCGTAATCATTTATATCGTTGGTCAATATTCAAGGCATCCCAAAATGATACTTCTATGTACAATAAAATAGTACCCACAGGAGAAGTTTTCAAATTCCATCTTGTGAGGGAAAATTTGGCCAAAGGTTTTTCTTAACTTCGTAAAGATGGGTAGCCCTTTTTGTAGAATAATAAACCAGAGAATAAAAACTCGCAAATAGCTAAAAGAGTATTTTATTCAATGCGTACACATTATTTTGTTTTAAAAATCCCTAAAATTAAACTTTTTCTATGAGAATAAAAATAAAGGAATCAAGAATTTTTTAAGAATTGTTGTTGTTTGAAGTTGGACACTAATATTTTGGCCGCTTGGGCTGCTACACCAACACTTAGAGCACTTAGATGAAGGACATTGAATTGACTTTACTTTACCGAAGAGGTAAGTTATGTAATGTACGTAAAACAGTTATTAATGGTAATTTATATTTTGCGTTGTTATTTAAGCCAAGTTTATTTTAAAGCATCGAAGTGTTTCCAAAAACTGAATTAAAGACCTGTTGATTTTTTTAGCTCAGCAGAGACGGACACAGAGTTTACCGCGAAACCTCGCAGTGGTTCTGTGGACGAAACCACTAACAGCCCATAGTATTACCCACAGAACCTCTATGAGGCCACTGGAGATTTGTGGATTCCCCTGAAAGTCTGCTGGTTTTTTATGACAATTCTGTGGTAGAAGAGCGTGGTACGCAACAAACCCTTCGGTTTTGGCAAAAGCTATGGTGTGTGGCGAGACCTTTTTGTTTTGGTGGAACCCCGTGGTTTGCGGCGGAATTATGGGTCTGTAAGTCGTCTCCGTCACAACCCTGGGCAAAATGAAAATTTAAGTGGAGAATTTTATGGCTGCCTTAAAAACGTATCACTTCCCGTTTTCCTACAACCCACAAAATAAATTAAGATACTTCAAATTATCCTGTCTGAAAGATGTTTTTATCTACGGAAGGTGCTGTGCCGCAGCTTAATGAGTTCCTCCTTCCAGGTCCTCTTGGCAAATAAGAACCCAAAGGCCCAAAAGTGGTGGACAACTTTCGATGGCTTTGAGCCCTCTTTGGCGAGTCACAGACAGCCAACAGGATACTATAATATACCAAAGAGAAACCACAACTTCCTTGTGGCCGCCACAGGCATTCCGAGGCATTTTGTTTTGGAATATCTGTTGTTGTTTCTCTAGGGAGGTTAAATTAATGTGAACATCGGTACAAATGTTTGGTACCTATAATCAAACTGACATATTGAATGAGTCAGTGGCTTTAGAATATCTCGCCAAAATATGGCACTAATTTGCTAAATACTTCGTCAAAGAATCCGTTAAGGCTTTGCGTACCATGAGCTCGGTTCTTACGACTACTGCCATAAGTGAACGGTTTTTGACCCTTTAAAATAATAAAAATAAATGCTTGAATTATTTTAAAATGAGGGACTACGCGCTTGATAAATCATTTCTTAAGAGGAAAAAGCTACTGCCAAATGAAAATTTCTTTGTCGACTTTTCTGGGCAGTACAGGTGAATGGAAGTTATCCATGAATCATTTAAAGCGAGGTCAGCGGATGACGGTATCATTTCTATATCTCAGACATTGCAATGTAATAATCTTCTCACATAATCAAAAATGAAATTATTTTCTCCTCTTTATCGGTCTACCCCACCCCCCATTCCCAATACAGCCCCTTATTTGCTAAAACTCACTGACCGCAACTGAATAAGATACACATCACGCTAAACCTTTTAAACTCTTATGGATTTTCATAGCCATGCAACACATTCTTTTTGAGCCCAAATGTTATTCCATGGTATGTTTTATAACTTATTAAACGATGAACTAATCTGAATAGAAGTAGAAAGAATCCAAAAATAAAACTACAATAATTTATCTTTAGATGAGAGCTGGTGCTTGAAATGCACACTATATTTGATTTTTGTTGCCATTAGTATTTTTAATGTATTTTCTTGAGCAATGAAACATTTATTGAAAACTTGACACTGCTCCTTTATTTTGATTAGCATTTCGTGTACGGATTCTCGGCTAGCGCCGCATTTCGCATTGACAAATAATTAATTTTAGTCTTTATATGCATATATATATATAATATACAATTGATAATGCCATAATAACACAGTGAGATAGTTTCTTCTAAGCGATTGGAAATTCCACACATAACCATCGATGATTATAGCACAAGTAGATGTAACTCGAAGACTTTGAAAGGGATGGTTTTTAATCTTTTACTTCTCGATAACATAAAAAATGACTACCCACCTAAAGTTAACTTTTTGACGACGACAAAAATTATCTATATCCCACACCAATTACATATAATTTTTAAAACCTTAAGGTTGGATTGGGGAGTTTACGCAGTGATTCTTATCTTCAACGTACACCTAACATTTACTTTATTCTCAAGCGCCATAATGAGCATCGTATCCGCATATTAGGCAGCTGAGCTTACGAGCCTAGTGTCCGTTTGAATCGGACACGATTTAATCTACTCTCGCCCGTAGATTAAATGGAATTTGAATTTTACCATTGAATTTTTCACCAATTGTATAATTCTTCATATGGGTAACATAATTTTATCTAAGTAACGAACAATTACTGTAAAAATGATAAGGTACACCAAGCACATACTTGTGTGTAATAGCTAACCAATAAAATAATTTACTTTAATAATTTCATAACCTATGGCAATGTAACTATATTTACGTTCAATACTCCTTTCATCTGTTATCCCTGAGAAGTGCATTATGCAATTAAATCTTTGTATGCATTTCCTAATTAACTTTAAGCAGTATCTTCGCAATATCTAATGGGATGCAATGTTTTGGCTCTGAACGACAATGAAGTCGTAGATATTCCATTGAATTTAACAATTTGTTATTATTTCCATTTCCATAGATCTCAGCCCTATCTAGTATGCAAATTATATAATACACCTATATACTGAACCAATAAAATTTAAAAAATTCCTAATATTTTGTTTTAATACAGTTTGTTGATCTGATATTGGCTAACGATAGATGAAATTTCAACTTCCGCAATCTTAAAAGAGAATATGCTCGCAACTTATGAACTATGTCACTGGCGCGAATGTGTTACAAATATCGGCAAGGGGTTTAACTTGTAATAATCATGGTGTCAAAATACTTGAATTAATTGCATTGATTAAAAACCCGTTTATATTTTCCCATTAACGGATTGCCATTTTCAATATGCATGTTTAAAAATTTGGTAGTGAGAAGAATGTATAATTGGAACTTCGGCAGTCATAATTGTTGAACACAACAGACTCTATAAATCTGATCTCATGGAAATAAAATTATGATCAATTTGAAAAAAAAAATACTTTGAAAAAAATATCGCTGCTTAATAGCAAGAGTCATTTTAAGCTTCATGTATGTAGATACATTATGAAACGCTAAGATTTCATGGCATGAATATAATTTCATGGAGTCAATATTCTCCGTAGTCAAATAAAGAATCAGACTACGGAAAACGTAATTCAGTTTGATTAAAGGAATTGCTGAATGAAAATACAGAGTTGACAGTTTAAACAAAGACTTTAATTCAGAAATGCATACAAGATATAATTGTACATAACTATGGGGCCAAAGCTTCGGCTTGTTACAAAACTTTCCATCATAATTCCCTGGAACATAAGTCTTCAGGTAACAATTTTACGTCAGAAAAATTATTTTTTTAAAAACTTTTTACCTGATCCCGAACCACCACTGAAGCCAGGAGCTCCACTCAGGCCACCCCACATGTTCCCCCAAAATCCTCCAGTGTCTCCCCAGATGCTTTGCCACCAATTTGCTCCCAAGGTGTCCACCGTGTTTCCGAGGGCCCACAGTGAGTCAGGATGCGAGGATTCGGCCGTGAGGGTCGAATCCGGGAACGGGATTCTGTAGCAGCGTCTCTGCTTATCCTTGTCCATTGCGCAGTCGAGCACCAGCGCCTCATGAGTCTGGAAAGATCATCATCAACGGTTCATCATTCATTCATTCATCATCATCAAGCTCTTCAAGTCTCTTCAAGTCAAGCATCATCAAGTTCTTCACTTCACTTGAAATTCGTAAAATTGCATTCGACCATTTCCGCACAGGACAGCAATGACCAACAAATACGACAGACCTTTTCCTTTGTTAAATAAAAACCGTATTCCCATAATCATTTTAATAGTGATTTATTTCACTCAACTTCACCTTGACTCATCGTGTACCATATCTTCCTGGGAAACCACAGGCAGCACGGGGAAAGGAACTGTCCCCCTACACTGGTGTGCAAATTTCACACGCCTTTGGGCTTAGTAGGTGAGCTTTGTAGTAGGTAGACTCTGTCCTCACCTATCAAACCAACCTTCGAGTTTATTACATTGATGGCTGAGTTTTATTTGTTAACACATGCTTATAGTGCAGTGTGTTCAACTGTGTCAGGACACTGCATATGCCTAGCTCTTAGTATGGTGGGTGGGTGGTATAGCGCGGAAAACAATATGCGGGTAATCAATATCGTCCCTTCAAATGGATGCTAGTTTGTTTAGAACAGTGAAACTGGCTCTGGGGGATTACAAGGCTTTGATTTCACTTAGGTATGCAAAATATGTACCCATAAATTCACTGGTGAAGTGCCCTAACCGAACAGAACACAGAGTAGAGCTGCCCATTTGGTGAAGAATCGTTAAAAGTGAACAGAGAAGACGACGAGACGATGAGACAGGCGACTGAGAAGAGACTTGCATCAGGTGATTATGTATGGTAAAGCGAATTTCCGAAGAGTAGGAATCGCAGATCGCAGTATCTGATTTAACTTACACTTTAACGTTGGGGGGCTAATAGCCAAGGCCTCAACGTATCATTCAATAGAAGGTGTAACTCATCTGATGTGTCTTTCCATACTAAGAGGGATAGGAGTACCTAATTATAAAAAATCCAGATACTGCAAAGAGTTGCTCAAATAATTTAAATTTTAAGTAATAGAATCATATGAATAATTATGAATTCCAAGGTGTCAAGGTCAACTATTTAGAAGTACATATTCATGAAATAAGGAAAAAACTATATTTTTCCTTATTTCATGGATATATAAATAATTATTTTTTTTTATTCATGGACAGATTTTAAATAACAACTTTTCAACTCAGTGATCACGGTTGCATCTACTTGAATAGTTAGATACATATCTGGAGATAAAATTAGTAAATATTCGTTAAGACGCCCGGAAGTATTTACGTTTCCAACTTTATCCATAGGCACATATCTACTTAATTTCCAGAAAAATACTAAAATACTAAATCTGGCTCTGGAAATCTATTACTCTTAATTAACACCCTGATTAACCTCTCCCAAGGAGTGTAGTAGTTCAGTGGTTATAGTGCTGGACAACTGACCGAATGACCCAGGTCTGATTCCCGGTGACGACCGATTCTGCACACCCTCTGATTCACCCAAGCTGTGTACCATTTTTCGGGTACCAGGTCATCCTGGAAGTCACAAGCGTCACAGGGAAAGGAATTTGTCCTCCTACCCTGATGTGTGAATTTCACACGCTGTTGGGCATAGTACTGAGTGAGCTCTATCCTTACCTACCAAACATGCCACCGAGCTGATTACTGTGATTTTGATTTAACCTCTCCCGCTCTTCTATACCAATGGGATTTGAACTAAATTCAACAGTTTACTCTTGTTATGTCATTTCAACCGTCTAAAGCCATTAGCACCCATAGACACTTCAGTCGAAAGCGTTTCTTCTGCATGTGGAAAATAGATTTTACAGAATTTTTTAATGAATAAACATTCTGATGAATCATGGTTAAATAATATCCTTTAATGATTATGCCAGCTACGAAATATTTCAAATTATCACATATTTTTCTACACCATTCCAACGGAGCATGATTCATGAGTCTCCTTTACAGATTATACTGATTTGATAATTTATCTAGTTAGCCCCTAATGAACTCCGTTATCGATTACTTACTTCTCGCCATTGCTCCATTAAGAAAGCAAAACCAGTAAAAACACCGAGGTCCTGAATGACATCGGCGTCATTGTGAATGAGACACTACAATGTGTGGACGTATTCAAACGCATTTGCCGTAGAGCTCTCTGCCCGAGTACCCTGGATAGGTCTAGGGGTGTATACTCACCACACGGCGGTTCACGCGATCTAGGGACACCACGATGGACTTCATGACCCTGACCATGGCATTCTGTCTCGCACCCACCGCCGCCATGAACGTCTGCAGCCTGCCATCTCCTGCACCGGGTGGCTTGGGCGCCTGGAGACCCGACAGCAAATGATCGAAGTCCGCGACGAGGGAGGACACCGGCTTTCTTCCCCCATCATCGATCGGCCGACGGCCGTCGGCTTTAGACAGCCAGTCATCGTCCGAGAGATCGTCCATACCATCCAGCTCGAGGATCATCTTTGCGATATTGGCGGTCACCGACTCCCACGGAGGGTCTTCGTGTTCGTCCACCGGTACTATCTGACTAGGCTGATCGTGCACCTCTCCCCCGGCCAAGGCCAAGACCGTGAGAGCTCCGAGAAGGACCGCAAGTTTCATGGTTTCGGAGTCCTGGTCCTGGGTGCTTGCAGAGGTGTATCCCTCCCTACAGCGATGTCCGTAAAAAGGCTGGACGTGTTCCGGGGGAACACACTCGTTTTCAGTGAGTGGTCGGAATGAGAGATTGTTTCAGCAAACCTCCCTGAACTGTTGCAGTTGATCGGATCTTCAAGAAGGAGGAGAAGCTACCGCCAAAATCCTTCTAACCTACTGGATTGGTGACGTTTTCAAACGAGCGGAGGCGTTCGGTGAACCATATATACGCGTTGAAGTTAGTTTCGTTTGTTCGGTAATCTGCAGAGTTTAGATTTAACGAAAAACTTAATTTGGGAATGATATGTTTAAATCGTGTGGGTAAAATATTTCCTTCAAGTGGCGGCGGGCAGCAATTGTGTGCCAACAAGGGCTGTACACTATCCAAGCATCGATACAGCAGAATCTGGCCGGTGCTTCGTCGGCTGAATTATAAGAGATGGAACGAGCGAAATACACCCGGAGCAGTCCCTTTTTACACTTTCACCTACTTGAGATAATTCGACTATCTCTACACTTTTCAAGCATCATTTCTTGGTAATTTGGTAATCTTCGTCATTATTCAATAGCCAGGTAATTGGCTACGGTATCACTTGTTTGTGAGACACGCAACTTATGTGTTAGAAAAATTTAGCCGCGTTTAGGTTTAAATGAATCCGAAGTCGTTAGTTTCCTAATAGCTTTGATAAATCCTGTATTCATCTTAATCTTGAGGTATTTTAGTTGTAGTTAATGATTTTTTGATGGAATTTTCTACTTCTTCACATTAGATATAATTGATGGTTTCGGCTGTCACTTTGTGGAATTGCTTCATAATTAAA
>LYUA01000368.1:244289-264940 GCA_002093875.1 Calopteryx splendens
GGGGGGGGGATGAGCGAAGGAGAGGTGTCCGGGCAGCCGAAGACGACCGCACTTCCCGCTTCGCATAGCAGGGCGTACCCAAGGGGCTGCGGAAGGTGAGGCGCTTGGCATCAGTCCCGGTGGATTCCGAGCGGAGGATTCGCGAATGGTTTTACCACCCCAACCCCCTTCGCTCGAGCCTCAGTGTGAGAGATGCGAACTTCGCCCCTACTACCTAAATATAGTCATATATAGTACCGTGGGCTGGGTTGACAACGGTCTTCGTCGCCCACGTTGACCCCTCGACGAAGGCTGATCTTCCTAGAATCCCAATCGTCCACCTTTTTTTTAGGTTCCAGCAGTTGTGTGGTCTGACTATAATTCGAGCCAACGCTTCAAACGTATGCGTGCTAGATTTTCACTATGTCAACGCCATTTCCCCTTGCAAATACTTCCTCGTGGCATAACATTTAGCAACCCGAAGTGGATTCGGATACCATTGTCCTATTTGATCGATCTTAGAACTTCCAGCAACTCAGTTACAATAGCCACGGTTAGAGACCATACTCAATGCTTCTTTGATATTTTTCGTCAAATGATCAAATGATATATCGAAGGATAAATGGAGAAGAATTTATTAGTACATATTTATTAGTAGATACTTATTGTCCACTGTAATGGTCCAATACTGATTTTCAAATACTTGATATACCTGATACATTTCCTGCACCAAAACTGGAATCGCAAACATCTTCACAGCGATAATCTTGTATGCACTTAAGATCAAGAATTTTTTATTTTTAAATCTTTTCATAAAATAGTTTTATTCAACTTCAGAGTCTTAGATGCAGCATTTGAGGTATTCTTTTGCGCCTCCCATCGCCCCGTCCCAGGCTCTTTATGCGGTCGACCTTCTGCAAATATCCCTCTTCCGCATTTATTCCTTGTGGACTGTAAGGCTGGACTAAGACTCTAAGGCTAAGGACTAAGGCGACTTTCGCACACCAAAGCCTTGCCAAACCTTCAGGTTTGGCAAGGCTTTGGTGTGCGAAAATCGTGAACCCCCGCATACACTAACTGTTAATGGCTGAGCAATCGAAAGCTGAGGGCTTCGACGGGCAATCGTGGATGACAAATGCGAAGCCTCGGCCTGGCGGGCCGGGAGAAGCAAATTCCGAGCGAGTAAGGTGAGACCGTAAGCAGGAGGCCACGACCCCGGATCGGGGGATAAATAAGTCCTCGCGGAAGATCAAGACGGCGGGGGATCTTGATTTCCGCGAGTGGTTACTAACTAACTCGTCCTGCCGCCAAACGGGGACATTTCCCGGCCGACCGACGGGCTGGATGGCCCTTGGAAGACGGGAGAAAAACATTTTTCGAGCAGCACCCGAGGGCACGAACTGGGGAAAACCCGTCGTGGATGCGCGTGGAGGCCTCCCGGTGGCGAGACGCTCGGAAGAGCACGAATCCTCCCGTCCCTCCATCCTCCTCGCTCCGTGCACTCCCGCGTGGTGTCATCATTGTGTTTATACCTCCCGCCTCCCCTCCCCCGGCTTCCCAGCACGCACACACAAACACACGCGCGCACACACACACATCCGCCCCCAAGATGTTTTAATCCCTCATCCGGCCAAACAGCACTCGTATACTACTTTTTTCCTCTCTCTCTCTCTCTCTCTCTCCATCCCCGATGGGTAAATGTAATCGGTGGGGATTCCCGGCGAGAGGAGTGCTCCTTCATTAAAATGGCAGCATAACCACCTTCCCTTCCTGCCATTCGCCTTCCGAACAACCTTCACCCCTCCACTCTTCGTGAGATGATCCTTAAACCTTTTTCATGGATTCCACTCTTGCAATCCACCGCAATCCATCGTCTAGCACATTCTTGCTCGTTTTTTTTCCTCCCCTTCTCTTTCAACGTAATGGCACGCTGTGTTTCGTCCGGAAGCGTTCGTTGTATTCCTCGTTCCTCATGGGTGGTTGCGGGACCTGGCTCGTTTACAGCGTGTGGTCTCTGCACCATTATTGCTCATATTTTTGTATTAGAGTATGTAGTATTTTAAAGCATTGTTGGATTCGATCTAAATTTCCCGCGGTTGACTTTTCATGCAAAATTATGATTTTATTAAACAATATGGTAATTGGAATGCGAATTCTAAATAAAAATTTGGAAAACGAGTTTTATTTTTGCTTTCCGTCATCTCCCTACCCACGAATCTGTGTCCTGGGTAGTAGAAATCATCGATCTGTATTTTTGGAGTTAGATAATTAGCAGGTGTCCAATTCCAATCCTCACGGTGTTTATATCGAGGAAGAGGCCAGTGTTTTCGGTAGAAATTCTACAACCACGGATGCCATTTCAAACCATTATACTACCAAGAAAAAGGTTCCGTACACGACTACCCCAGGAGAACCCGACTGCTCTTTCAATCCTTGTGTAATTTTGGCTGGGGCGACGTGGGTTGTGTTTCCATTGTAAGGACACAGTCGTCTAAAAGATGCGACACAAAATCAGACAAAAATTCCAGCCAAATTTGAGATGTTTGTGAACCGTTAGCTATTTCAAATATCGCATCATCATCTATACGAGTTTTCCGCAGAATCCCTTTAACTCAATTAGCGAGATTGGAGTCGTTAAGACGAGCACAAGATTGTTTACTCGAATAGTTGAAATTTATGAGAGAGACATCTTCCTCACACCTTCCATATTGAGTAGCCTAGTCAGCAGTGAAATCTTCCTACAAGCTTTCCCGTTGCTTTAAAAAATCTATTGTTAATGCATTATATTTTTTACATTTTTTCGTTCCCAAGAGTAATTGTCTAAATACATCATTTAATTAAGACAATGCCTCCGGGATATCCTGTGGTCAGTATTTGTTAATTCCAATTATAATTTATAAAAAAATAATGTAATTTTGGTTAGATTGAGAATTATAACGACTGTTCCTATGTGCTGCTATATTTTCTCGTCCTTTAACACATTCAGATGTACCTCATTAACTATCTCATTAAGACGCTATCATCGCCCGATACCAGTGCAAAGAAACGCAATTGATATTATTTTATAACGGCTGTGCGCCTGATAGATGTTACCTCGTTAAAACTACTGTTTATGGGCTTAACTTGCAAATAGTGGATGACGATAGTGGACGGGGAGTTAAGGTAGATAATTGAGTCCCTTGAGGGAAGATAGCGCAAGTCCTTTAGCTAAATTGCTCATAAGTAGGTGGTATCCGTACTACCGGAATGTGCAAAAATCTCTACATAACGTTCTTAACGTTGCCACAAAACGTTACCGTCTTAATTCGTTTATTTTCATTGATAAAAATGTTATGACTTCTAATGTTGATAAAATATGATCGCGACTAGATGAAACTTGTTCAATAACTACCACCCCTTGTTGGCTTAGGACTGTATTTTTTTAATTTCGGGAGTAGGTACTATCAAAAGTATCACTTTAATAGTACCTACTATTAAATACTTAAAAAAAGTACCTACTAATAAAAAATACACTTAAAAATAGTACCTATTAGTAATGAAAATTACTTTTACATTTAACCATTCAGTGACTTCATATTGTCATATAAATTCGCATGTCAAGTTTCTTCATTTATTCATGCTCAAGTTTTTAAGTGATCGTGAGTCTGAATTGTGTATGATTATTCATCATACGAAGGGGTAAATTTCCATACACCTTAACAGCATTGCCTTCACCCTTCAAGTGTGGTGAGAATCCATAGCCTATTTGGATTAAGTCTTATACCTCTCAGAGCGGTGAGTGATCCTTTTATCTGATTTTATCATATATAGCGTCTGATGACCTACTTCACGCCACAGTTGATATTTGGTCCTCTACCTAGGAACTTTAATATTAGAAGTTCGTTGAACCCATTGCAATGTTGACGGAAGTAACCTTAGTTTACGTAGACTATCTCCAGGTGAAGATTAGATATTGGGTATCAAGCAATAGTTCATCAACACATTTGGCCCACTTTTACACCATCTACGGTTTGGAAGCCTTTTATCATATTCTCTCCCTTCCATTGAGGGGCAATCTGGTATTAGTCACAGTGTTTGCTTTCCTATTCTACGCGATGATAAGAATTTTTTTAATTTTTCTCTACACTTCTGAGACGATAGCAAGCATCATGTGTGTAACCAAATTACATTGAGCTTGGATTCAACGAAACGTTACTCAAACGTTTTTTCCGAAAAGAATAATTTAACTGATAAGGATATAAATTTGTGTTGAAGAATATGATAATATTATTTTTTTTCATGTCCACATGCTTGGAGACATTCCCTGGAAAATATTAGGCTGTAGACGTTACTCATGACTTCACTTTAGGGAAGGTACGGGAAATATGAGGGTAACAAAAAATTGATATTTTTTTAGAAGTGCTGGGGAAATGTCATAAGACGATAAAATGATAATGTTGTCTTTCACTTTTTAGACCTCACTTAATATGCTGATAGTGAATGAGACACTTATGAGGTTAATTTAAATTCAAAAGGAGATCGTTTGCGGTGAACCACCGTTTTGGTTAGCAATGGCGACATGATAAAGTTAGCAGTTATTCTAGATTGCTAAAAGAACAAAGTTGGGGATCATTCAAGTATCGAAGGTGAAATTATAAGCTGAAATACAATGTCATCAACCCGTAGGTTGGTCTGATTTGTGAGGATAGAGCTTAGCTATTACTAAGCACAAAGACGTGTGAAATTCACCCATCAGGGTCGCGGGGCCAGTTCCCTTCCTAGTGCCAGCTTCGCTTCTCAGAAACATCTAGTATCTGAAGAATATCACATCTTGGGTGAAGTTAAAAGTCACCCGGAATCGAACCTGGGTCCTTTGATTAGGAGAGCAGTGTTCAACCTGCTAGAAAACCACGCCCCTTGATTATTTATTACACGCAAATCTAATCAAGTGTAATCAAATCTGTAAAAGTTGAGATTTTTTTGTAGCACTGGTTAGACCTCGTCTTGGGCACGATTCGAGATTTTGGGACCCTGTACCCTGCTTTGGGGTCCTAATCTCGGCTTTGAACTGAATACAGAGGTAAGCTGCCCGTTTCAGGAAGGATCATTATGGACCTACAGGGAGCGTCACGTTTTCATTGGATAGTCTTGGTTGGGAGTCACTGGAAGTACGAAGATTGCATGCACGACTTTAAACGATAGATGGATACAAATTATTTGGTTTTAACGCAGAAAGAGAGGTGGTTTTGATTTAACGGTTCATAAATAAAATATGAGGTACAATATATTCTGAGTTTTCCCGACTATACTATTTCGTTTGCCGATATAATTAGGGGTTGTGTTTGATGTAGCGTGTAGCATGCACTTAATTCCTCTTTTTAGAAGGTATAAAATGTAATTGCGCGTTACCCTTGATGCATAGTGCTTGTATATGACGCTTATGGTATTTTCTGCGGTGCATGACCCCTGTTAGAGTTGTATCATTCCTTTAGTGCATGGCTGGTGTGAACTCACCCCCTGATACTCACCACCTTAGAGGTGGCTTGCAGGGTATAATAGAAATAGGTAGATAGTGTTGTGGGAAGAGCGTCCGGCTACCGAACGGAGGACACTGACCGGCACCTCCACCCAGCTGCATGGCAGGACTTCGAGTAAAACCACTGGGAGCCTAGGGAAAGGAGCTGACCTTCCCACCCTCCGTATTAGAATTTCTCATGTCTTTAGCCTACCCCTCACCTATCAAACCAACCATCGGGTTGATGACTGTGGTGGTTAGAAGTTAATTACAGACAATCATCACGCCAAATGAAAACAAATTTGCTTAAATGCACGCGTAAAAAAACTTCACATAAATATGATATCGTTTTTCAATCTAATGCGATAGTTTATCTTCATAGTTTATCTTCACCGAATGACAGTCCATGCTTTCTACGAAGGGAGGGATTAATTTTTAATTAAGACGCCTATCACCCTGCTCATCAGTTCCTAGGAAATTGGAATTTTATTTTATTACTGGCATAAAAGCGAGGATTTACTCACGGGAATAACACCGGAAACGATAACAGTTATAGGGGTCTCAAAGTACGCCGTAATCTCGCGGAGGGACGAAATTAATCTCCACCGTTCGATTCGCAGTAACTGTTATGAGTGGGCGGGGGGCAGGTATGTTGTTGGTCTTCTGAGTGGGAAATGGCAAAGAAAACATCTGAACCTGGATGGCAACAGCGAAGGGCGGCGTTTCAAGCAGCTGCCCTCTCACGACGACCACTTTCACATGCAAATCGCATTCCTTTGCAGCGCGGGGCGAAACGGTTTCATGCATCTTTCTTGCGGCCTCTCCTGTAGGAATTCTTTCCACGACGAGCTCTGCCCTTGAACCTCTGGCTTTTCTTGTTCCAGTCTTAAGAGCATATTGAAAATCGACGTTGCATTCTTAGGGGGCAACCACCCGGGGTCAATACGAGAGAGATGGATTCTACCCATATGATCCCCATGAGAGATGGATTCTCATTGCAATTGGACCTAAGAAAAAATTTATGGGAAGAGAGAATCTTGTGTCCAAGAAGCTTCCATTTAAAGAGGGGAAACATCCATTATGCCGTTTATGACATTTTTTCAGTCGTGAATTTTCCCCCTCAGGTGTTTTAATTAAATAAATAATGTATCGTAATAACAGTTGGCGCTACAGCAATACAGTTGTAGAGTCCTCTTGTGGACATTAAAGGTTTGAATTTATCTTTGGTTTAATTCCCGAAGCAAGAAGAGCATATGGGAAGCATAAATTGATTCAATATAACGGAAATGTTGAAATAATCATCCAAAATTATTTAGATCAATTAATTAATAAAAATAAAATGAATCTTATTTGTACCAACTTCCTTCCATGCAAGAAAATTGGGGTTTGAGAAAAAAATGAACAGGTCATGGATGGCAAATCTTTTTTATGCTCCAACAATGTTTTTATAATTCTTCGTGAACAAGTAAAATATTAAGTCTACTAATGGTCGTATTATCCCGGTGATGGTAACATATTTCAGTTCACCGTCAGACATATATGGAATCTGGAATTTGGAATGGAAAAATTTATTTTGAGTGAAAAGTACGAGAATTATATTAAATATTTGGAAGTATGACAGTCGTTGGAGGGCAATAATTTACCCGTCAGTACTTTTCAAATGATTCAATAAGTATTATCAATACATGATATAAGAGAAATAGTATAAATATTCTCGTAGTTTTTATGTCGGTACCAACAAGTATATTTTTTCTCATTGATCATCCTCAGAAGTCCTAGCGATTCCACTAAAGAAGATATTTATGGGGGAGACATTTAGCTTTACGGACTATTATTCATGGAGTAGACTTATAACTACTGATTGTATCCTTATATTCCTTTTCATAAAATATCAATTCGTGACACAGCTTCGGTTTTGCAAGTTGGTTTCGAGCCAAGGCCGTTTAGGCTAGCCCTTGAGTGCACCAATCAAGATGTAAATCTCTCGTACACAGTGGGTGAGTGAGTAACAGGTCTGTTCATCATACTGCCAGAAGTGAAAAATAGAAGATATATTTGCGTCTGCCCCTTCTGAAGAACGTTATATCCCTCACCATACTTACTGAAATCAGGAGTCACGACTGGATTTTCTACATCAAAATAAAAGTTTCAATTCAGTTCCCTCATGCCTAAAATAACGAAGCATTAAAACAAAATAAAATATATCCAATCAGTTACCCGTTGTACTTTTAACACACGATTATCAGGGTATGGATACATGACATTTCATCTCTAGGAGAATTTTTATTTTAAATAAAATACAATAGAATTTAAATTAAACTTATTATAAGTTGATAGATTAAATAGCACGTATTCGATCACCCTAATGGTTACTGCCTCCGTAAGCCATTTTTCAAGTATATTAATCCAATCCTTTAATTTCGTTTCATAAAACCCAGAACATTATTTAACATCCTATGGTGAATATCACACAAAGTGTAGTACTCTTTGCGTAATACTGTGGTCAAAAAAGTCTGCCAATAATACGCTATTTTGAATTTTATTTCATTAAAATATTACTAGTAATGGTAAACGTATAATTCCTTAAAGGAATTACTGGCGAAACTACTAAATATAGGGTACTTACACTAGTATGACGATTTAGGCTTGATAATTATGTATAATCACTTGGAAAAGGTAGTTTTTGAAATTTTATTAACATTTTGAAAGTTTGAAAAGCATGATGGACTTGGAACAATGGGCAAATAAATATTGCTTAAATAATTTTTTTTGGTGATGAAAAATTTACAACAGAAAGCCAAAAAAAAATTAAAATTCAAACGTCTTCACATAATACCCATTTCTAGTCCAATATGAGCACGATTCACACATCAGGCTTTCCTATAACTCTTACGAGCCTCTGCAGGCTTTATTCATTCAAGGTTTAGGCTCAAATATATTCGCTGTCGCATCTTCTCATTAAAAGCGGGGGAAGATACAGCGTCATTGTCCTACTATAGTGTGGCACGGATGATTGCCGCTTCGCTCTCATGAATTTAACTTCTTCTTATATCTCATTCCACCTTTCAGACCGCACGTACAAGACTGCCTCTGCGGCTGGTTTCGGCCCGGGAGGATATCAGTACCAGACGGACCCGAACGGTGTTTTCATCAGCGGTCCGGGATATTACGCCGGAGCCACCACATTCAACGGAGTGCCTCCAAACTTCAACTTCCCCGCCTTCAACTTCCCCGCATTCCAGTTCCCGTCATTCCCGAATATCTTCGGTGGCCCGGGGACCTATGCAGCGCAATATCCCTTTAACATCGCCAACAATGTCCAGGCGTACCTGAGCTCGCTGGCGCAAAACACTGCGGCATTCGCGGCCGGAGCTAAGTATGTACCGAAAAAAAGACGCTTTAACATCATCAAAAGATCGGCGGTAGCCCCATAAACCCATTACTGCATGAAGGCATGCGGCGACTTCCACCGTCACTTAAACAAAATTATGCCGCTTGGCTCGATGCTACCACAGCTACTCTAGTGGTACCTAATTCTAATACGTTTCCATGTGGAAGTTTAAATTTAAAATGCCGTAAATTTTAAAATACATCGAATCACCCTTGTTTTCGATGCTGAATAACCGCAGTTTTCTTCTATTCTAAGAAACGATTATGTTTCAAACTTTCTGTGGACGTGTCAACACAGTTCAGTCATTCTGGAGTAACTCAAATTTTTAGCTAAAATAATTTGGTAAATCTGGCAATAATAATTTTTTTCAATAAATAAGTTTTATTTATAATTTAATATTTGATTAAATATGTTATTTGAACTGTTTGAAAAATGAGGATGCCCAAAAAGTAGAAGGCTTTATTTAAACTCACATATTTTTTCTTTAACGATAGCTTAAAATGTTAGATCATAACTAATTAAAAAACATTTTTCTAACTTTGAAATTAAATATATTCTTAAGGTCTTTTTTTTTAATCACACCAAAAATTTGAATCAATTTATACAACACACTATTTCCTTGATTTTCCATTGTAATCGGCCATTAATTGTTATTATTCCTGGCAATTAATGAAAATGTAACTTATTTTAAATGTCTATAATGGCAGATTGAAGTTCTACTTATTATCGGAGAGCAAAAATGTTTTCATGAGATGATTGGAAGTGAAACTGGCCTATTTTGTCAGCTGACGGGATCAATATACTCTTGGTTTCTTGAGATTATAAGTGCTAATATGCTCGACATTTTGCAAGATTCATGTACTACCACAGATATTTCTCTTTCTCTTTTCTTTCATCAATCCTTTACTTCCCCGTTCTTTGTGTTTGTCTACCATTTATCTGTGTTATGTGCAACCTCTCCCACACGAATAATCATGTCCCGTTTCCTTTTTCCATTATTGCAATGTTGTGGTCGAATACTTTGGCACATGATAATATAACGAACGCTTCACTTGATCAATGTTTTTTAACAAAACGTATCCAATCGTAACTTACCTGCGAAGTTACTTTGGGTAACAACTTTCTCAATGAAAAAAAACGTACGATCTGAAATATTTGAAACCAAAAACATATCAATTGGGAAACCACCGATTGAAAACATTTTACGGAAAATCTGTCATTAAAATTACTCTATGCACTCCTTTGGCCGTTCCTATGCGTTAAAAATGAACATATTTCCTTCAAATAAAATTTTATAACTTTTGAAATGGGCTCAAAACAACTCTTAAAACGCTTAAACTTGGTGAATTTATTTTTCTCGTGCCAAAAACTTTCTTCCTTATCCATGCAACCCTTAATTACATCTACCTAAGACTTTTCATGCTGAATCCATACATTTTACAATGGTTAACACTGACAATCACGCTAATGGCCTTAAAATAAACGCTTAAAATAAATAATAAAAACACGTATGCCAACCGCTATATATAAACTCTTAAACCATTCACCTTGTGGCGTCTTTCCCTTGAACCCTTCATCCCACTGTTCATCACAACGAAAATCCTCTCGTTCTGCAAAATAATACTCCCACCCCACCTCTGTCATTGCCCTTTCCATCCTGCACCCTTCCCTGAGGCCCTGCCATACTACCCCTTCTGCTGCACCAATCAAGTAGCGGGAACGGAGTCCATTACACCGGGCCGGGATACGACATCTGGGCATCTGGCACGGGCCTTTATTCCAAGCCTGTAGTCTCCATATACCAGTCAGGAAAACCCGTCCAAGTATTCACGATTGACCCCTCCAACTCAGTTCCCCAGACACAGCAGCCATTGGCTGCCGGCAGTGGAGGATACTAGGGGGGGCTTCCTCCGAAGAAATGGATTGGTGTCGACTCAACAGGATACGGTAAAAGTAAAAATAGAACCATTGGCAGTAACGAGGATGGTTTTGAAAAGGTTGTCTAAATTATTCCCTTCCGTCGATAAATCTGAAAAAAATTGCATGCTCACTAAATTATAGTTAACGCGTTGATATTTTATGCAACTGCTCTGCCGTGCTCACTTCATCCTGAGAAAATAAAATATCTGTTTGGATGGCGTCCGTCATTTTCCGTGGAAAAAAATCCACACTAATGTTCTCCTGTATGGAAACGTATCCATTGGAATTATCATCAGAGATAGAGAGATTTGAGCCGTCCTCTATTGGTTAATGTTTTCCTGGTAGGTTGACATATTGCATCATGAAGTAATAATGTCTAAAAATTATAATTTATACCTATTATATTATTCTAGTTTTCCTTTTTAAATATTTATTTTGACACATTACTCATAGCTTTGATTGGCATGAGAAGAGGTTAGTGATACTTTATAAAAGTGCTAGTAAGGATTTTTTCCGCATCTTCTTTAAAAAATCAAATTCTTATTGCCAATAAAGCAACTACTAAAATTATCTTTATCGGGAATGGCATATTAAGGATATTTCCCAAAAGTAATAGCCCAATATGTGTCATCAATAATTTCAAGTGTTTTTGTGCTAAACTTATCTTAAACTCCAATGATTTGATAACTATACCTACATGTGTATCACAGGAAATAATACAAGTATAGTACTTTATAATGCCTAGAATGTAGGCTTTCTTGTGAAATATAAGGAAAACTATTCATATTTTGTCAAGGGAAGACATTTGAATGTATTATATTATATTCGAATGAAGTAATTGGAAGCGATTGAGTTTGATGAATCTTTCCTAATTGCATAATATTACAGGTTGTTGCAGCAACAAAATTATTTTTTTGTCTCTCCGAGAATTTCTTTTACGGTTAGCTAAACTTGAAATTAATGACGTTGGTTATGACTCCACAATTTTTCTCTATAACTTTCAAACTGATTAAATATTAAGTATCCAAACTTTACTACTTTATTCACGTCCAATCATATTCATTTTGGAATAATCATCAAAAGACGCTCAGTTCATTCTAAATTAATCTGGTATAGTATGATTATTTCAGAAAAGGATGCTCGTATCACTTGGTCTATTTTAATGAAATATTGTATAATTCAATATTATTAAAATGGGGGACTCAGACCAGGAGTGGATCAAAGCCTAGATTGCAAAATGTCAAGTTGATTAGCACCTACAAAATTCAAGTTGAATATTTTGTCAAAGTACAAGACAGACAAACTCAAAATATCTCATCTCTTTTGCGGGTATTAGTCATTTCACTAGCTGCATACCACTAGCCATTTGATTTCAAAATTCTTCATCTGGACTGAAATTTGCACAGGCGTGGCCCATTTCCTTTCTGATTCCCACAAACAAAGACTGCTCTCTTAGCGCAAGCGTACCACCGTCGTAATCTCTAAATCCTTCTGGGTGTGCAGTCTTTCCCCTTGACCGTGAACTCGTTTTGAACCTGCATAACATCTCCTGACTTTCATTTTCTCTCTTTCTCTCTCTCTCTCTCCCTCAACACCAGGCCCTACAATTACCCCATCAAGTACTCGTCCATCCCCAAAGGTCAAAGCTCATCATCATCGTCATCATCGTCTTCCTCTTTCGCTTTCCCGAACTTCCCGGGCCCAGCCCCCAACCCCTTCTTCCCTCCCCTCCAGCCCGTTCAGCCCATTGACTTCTCCCTTGGCAACCGCTTCGGCGAGGAGGGCGGCACCTCGGTGGGCAGCAGCGTGTCCTCATCTTCGGTCAGCACGAACCAACCCGGTGGCAGCTCGGGCACCTTCACCTCCTCTGTCCACGGCTCCACCAACGTCAATGGCCAGGAGGAAAGCTTCCACCTTTCGACCACGGGGGTGCACGAGAACGGGAAGGTGACGAGCGTGACGGTCCACAAGCCGTGATGGTCCCGGCGGAACTCACGAGGTGGTGGCAGACAGAGGAGGGGCATTAAATGAACAGAAATGGGCATCTATGCGTTCAAAAAAAAAAGATAGAGAAAGATTTCAACGCCCGAGGGTACAGCACCGAGAGGCGTTTGACGGATAATGAGTGTGCTTGAATGAAGATGAAATATTTAGCAGTAATTTCCGCGGATCTTCATGGTACTACTGAAGATTCTATCTTCGAGAATTCATATTTTCGACAATTTTCGGTCGTGTTAAAATTCAAAGCCAATTGACGATTCAGTGGACGTAGAAGAGAACTGAGACCGCCGTGAAGTAGATCGGTTGTCTTTGCTCTTCTACCTCCCTTCACGTATTGTCGTTGTCTCCAACTTATAATTAAACGGTACTCTGCCACAGTTACTAGCATGCTTAGTTTATTTTAAGGCATGAATGATTCTAAAAAAACCTGTTCTGGTTTACACGATAAGGACAGTGCTAAGACATTAAACGATGAAAAATCGCACAATTATATTTTGGACAAGCTCTTCCACTTTCTGCACATTGATGCAAACCCACGCTAAATACATGGCGTAAATGTTGATGCGAGACATCAGGCCAGATATGAGACGGGCCTACGAATGTCAGAGGAAACAGTGAAAATTGAAGTAGGGAAGGGATTTGGTGACGCATTTCTAAGTAAAAATTTTCTAGGTGTTTTATCTCTCCCCAGTTCGTAAAACGCAAGTTTTTGAAACGGTTGGAAGGCATACGTATCATTTTATTTACACTTAATTCATCACATCATAACTAGGCTAATTAGATGGAAAAAAATTAGGGCTCATAGAAGTGCGTCTAGTTTTTAATATTTAAGATTACTTCATGTAAAAAAAGCAAATGATTGCAATAAAATATATTTATAAAGTTTTTTTTTATTTTTTCTTATAAAATGTTATAAAACTCACCCAATGAAGTACCTATTTACTTTCCAGGTGATTTACATTGTGAGAATAATAAGAATGATCTCTTATTCCATCCTAACTAAAGGAATTTTATGAATTAAATGAACGGTTCAATGCACCACAGCATACGCGGTCAGATATCCTATCCATAAAAAAACTAACAAACTCACTAAGTTTTAAGGCAAAATTGTTTCTAAATGCGTAATTTAAGACATTTGTGAATGAAAACATTGAGTATAATAAATCCTATGCCATTTGGAATATTATTTGTTATAAATTACCAGTAGAATTTCATGTAATAATGGAATGCTTACAAAAAAGGAACTCTCTAAAATTTTTAAGCATTATTGGCATCAACATATTCTCTTAGGACCGAATTTTTTTAATATTATGGCCACATGGAAACGTTCACCAAGAGTTCATAAATCAGCTAATATTATAGTGCTGAAACAAATTAAATGAGTGGAATTGTAAACTCACATACTATGTAGTGTCAAAAGGTTTAATATTAATATTTTTTTCATATCAAACTTTAGCTTATATTTAAAAATTTCATTTATATTGCATTTGATAATCAAACTGGCAAACCCTTACCCGCATGTAATTTAAAATATTTGTAATGGCATTAAAATTTGATTGGCCAGCCTTCAAATTCATACGCTTCTCATTTGGATTCCTGTAAGGTTATGCTACCGAACAAGAAAATATAAAACTCCTACCAACTGGTGAATACTTAAGATGAAGTGTCATGTACAAAGAGATGCACGGAATAAGTCAGAAAACATTTGGTTTACTCCAATATTTATTCTATACAGGATACTAACCGCAGAGAACGTTATGTTTAATCTTGATGGTGTTCGTATTTGCTCGTCATCGTGAAGGTGTTCGTTCGATGAAAAATGTCATCTCAAAGAATTTTTATAAATAAAGACTATAGATATGTTCTTGTTTCACTTCCTGATTCCTTAGTGTGACGCGTGCGACTAATTAACGCGTGAAAAATATCTGCAGCCAAATGAGGTATATATTATGGGTACAAACGTTTTCCATAGGAATAACGGTTTTTAAAACAGAATATATCAATAACTCACCTTTTAAAAGATCTTAAATATCCAAAATATAATGGAATTGTGGACCTTTTATATGAGATATACTGGGCTTGAACGCTATTAAAAAGACATTATGTACTTTTTCAGTAATTTAATAAAAAAACACGATATAAAAAGAGATAAGGTCTCCACAAACCTGAAAGCTCTTATTGCACAACTCCAGCAGTCTGATAAGTCGGTGGAAGTTTTCAGTTTCCCATTAGCTAATGGAATATGATTTAAATAGAGTACTCCCTTTGGACATGTCTACTGCGATAATATAGTCACTCACTTAATGCACATCATGACTAAACAGATCACTGTCAATGCCTATGCACATAATGATCAACCACACACACGAAGATTTTAAAAACTAAAAACTCTGAACGATTTGATCGAAAGAGTTATCGAAGACTCCGTGTGATGGCGTTGTTGTCTGCATTATACTGGCGATGGAGGTGATTCAGTATCGGCGGCTTGTTTTTATCCCGCCTTTGTGAGCTGCAATTGAAATCGAAATTAATAAGTTCATGTTGGCTAATGGCATGTCTAACAGTGTGACTCAAGTCAAAAGCATAGAAATGGGAAAAGTGACTTCGATTCCCTCAAAAGTAATTAATATTTTTGATAATCTTTACATGCACGGCATTAGTACTTCGTAATTTTTAATAACTCCAAGACAATCTTATTTTCACTTATATCGTTTATACCATCAGACTATTTGGGTGCTGACTTTGCCAATTTTTAGCAATATAATTTTGGCTTAATTCAAACATGGATAGAAAAATTAACGTAATTGTACTAATAACATAGTTTTGGCAAAATTATTGTAACAAAAAAGTGGATTCCAACGTGATAAGACGTGTACTCTTAAATTCAAATATATCAAATTCAGATAGAATGTAAACGTAGTACATATTGAAATTTTGAATCAATCAAATGGATGCGTAATATATTTGTATGAATTCACATTACTATGTTAACATGATAATTATTATTTACTGATGATTTCCATATCCTTTATCTATGATAACGGTAAAGGAAAAGGAGGATTAAGTTTGATTTAAGTTTAAGACAGTGGCATAGAACTTCTGTTTCAAACAACATTACTTCCTAATTTTCAAAGCAAAATATTTTTATCATTTATTCATGTAACATCATTTAAAATAAAAACAAGCACAAATTTAATTTGTTGCACCGGATGGAAGGTTAAAATTATCCTCTAATAATACGCATGCGACCCCGTTCAGAAGAAAATCCAGAAATGTTTATAATATTTTTTTGATAGGATATTTCCAATACATTTATACATTTGATCTGAAACCTCATGTAAAAACAATACTGCCTATTAGAACTAGAAACCTAGAGAAGAGCCTCGATTGGTACTGATTTAATTATATTGAGTTCATATGTATGGTCGTTGGTGACAGATATGCCTATGTAATTTCTAGTCAGTATCGGAGCACACTTGAAAAAACATGAAAAGACATTTAAACAAATATATATTAATGGCATAAAGCCAATTGTGAATTTCAAGATGAAAATATACTATCCATATTTTCACAACATTATAAAGTAAAAAATGTATCAATTCAGAACATGGACTTCAGCGAATATGTTCAGTAGTACCTACATCTTATAAAAATATGGTAGCAATAAAATAAAATTGGTTATTTTTCGGAATTGCTATTGTATTAAATATTGAAGTGAATGTTATTCATATGTATTTATTTACAATATTATTTCTTTAAATATTACTAATGAAGTACAGAAAAACGAAGTAAATAAACTTATTTAAGTTAAACCCGTGTCTAACAGCCTAGAATCTTCCTTTTTTTAAAAATATCATACATACAATTTATAAAAATTACAAATTGTACACAATAAATGTGTAACAAAAATTAACCAAGTGCATTTGTTCTCATTTTGCATTTCAGCAAATATACTGATTTATCTTTGGTGTGTCGGCAACATAAAACAGGTTTTCTCAGATAGGCATAAGTATACTTGAAATACATCGTTTCAACCACATCGTGATGCCACTCGAAACATTAAATGGGAACACTTCCTTCTTGACACCTAAACTTGAATATATCGAGTAAGGAATTAAAACATAATCCTCCAAAAACTCCATCTACGTACCTGAATGACCAGCAGTTTTTGCACTGGAAGATGAAGAAGATCCGGACGATGAACTGGAAGTGGCACCTGACACAAGGGAACTTGAAGAAGAGGCTGATTTGCTTTCGGAAGCTGTGCCAACTCCCAATTCGTCCGAAGCGCCAATGCTGAGTGATGAGGAGTCAGCATTAGAGTGACTTCCGGACACCACTGAACCAGTGTCAGCACCATCTCCGGCTTCCCCGGACTTCCCATGGGATCCTTCGGCTTGTCCATGGTGTCCACCGTGTCCATGATGGACTCCTTGCCCCTCGGCACCGTGGAGGCCATGGGTTCCTTGGCCTTCATCTTTGTGATGTCCTTCTATTTTCAGCGTACCATCGGCGCCATGGTGGTGACCATGTACGTTGTGTGCTTCGTGTTGGTGCGAATCCGCTTTGATCGCTCCAACCACATCGTGATGTCCCTCTGTCTTATGGACGTGGTGAACGTGACCCCCTGTCGTATGAATCCCCTCCGTTTTTAAGTTTTCGTCGAGCTTATGGTGAGGATTGGTTTGGTGTTCTCCTGCAGAGTGGTGATGGCTTTCTGACTTTAGGGATCCTTCTTCATTCTTATGATAGTTTATCTCATGTAATTTTTCGGTGTTGTGGTCCTCCTTAACTTCATAAGCGCCATGCTTATGCTGGTGATCGGTTTTCAGGGATCCCTCCGAGTGATGATGTTCTTCGTTCTTTGAAACACCGTGAAGATGATCCTTACTGTCTGACTTCAAACCTCCTTCAACAGTATGAAGGCTATCGGCCTGGTGGATTCCTTCCGTGTGATGATGAACGCTTGTTTTGTGTACACCATCCTCATGGTGGTGGGCATCGATTTTCAGGTTCTCCACCGAATGGCCGTGAGCTTCTGTATTGTGACCTGACACAGAGTGACTTTCAGCGCTGTGAGTTTTGTCAGCATGGTGCTTACCGTGCGAAATGGAGGCAATACTGTCTTGTTTATGTCCTTCCACCTTGTGTACGCCATCAATATACTGCTTACTTTCGGTGTTGACGACCTCTTCTCCATGGTGATGCGCATCCGTCTTATGATACCCAACTTTCTGCTGCTCTTGTGCCTCTACTACGTGATGGTGGGTAACTTCAGCTTTATTCAGCGCGTGAGAAGTGTGGACTCCTTGAACAGCCTGTGCCTCTTCGACCTTCAAGAAATCGATAACCTTTTCATTTTCAACCACGGAGTGAACTTCGTGTGCAAGATGTTCACCAGCTCCATGATTGCTAGTACCATCACTCTTAATATGTTCTATGGAGCCTAAAACCCCATGAGACTTCTCGTTGCTATTTTGAGCATGTCCATGAATGCCGTCTAATGAAATATCAACATGAGTTTGATCTTGGTTATGTTCGCCAATAGCGGCCTTGTGAACACTGTCTTTTTCATGGTGTTTGTGAGCATTTGTACCCACATCCACGGAGTGCTTAATTACAGAGGAGTGACCCAAACCATGACTATTCAGTGCTTCTTCAACTTTAATTTGTTCAACTGTAGGTTCAATTACTTCATAATTATGGGTTTCTTTGTGCTGCTCCAGATGGTCCTTGCCATGGATGTTATGATGATGCCCAGCAACGGAGCCATCCGTGTGCACATCCTTATGATTGCCTGAAACGCTCTCTGATCCAGATTTTGATCCAGATATTGACCCCGAGCCCTCAACTGTGTGATGAGACTTTTCTAATGATGAAGATTCAGATCCAGAATGACTCTGCGATCCAGATACTCCGCCTAAAGTATCAGTGGATCCAGAGGCACTTTCAACTTCAGCCTGGCTCTTTGTGAGAGAATTTACGCTTTCTTCTGAAACAGACTGAGCCGCCGATTGGCTTCCAGAATGTGATCCTGAAACTGAACCATGTTGTTCGTTAAAGGAGGTTGACGTACTGCCAGATTTTGAACCAGTTATAGATTTATGGTCACCAAAAACGATAACATCGGAGGCAGAGCCCGAATGGGCACTTGAAGATGACCCACTCACGCTCCCGGATCCATGATGTCCATGGCCATGACTTCCGGAAAGTGACTGACTGCTGGATTGACTACCTGATGAAGAAATGGCTCCACCGTGACCAATATCTGAAGCACTTCCTGACTGAGAGTTGGACGAAGATTCGCTAACGCTTCCGGAACCATGGTTACCGTGAACATGGTCCTTACTTCCGGACTGTGAGTGACTACCAGATTGGCTTCCTGAGGAAGAAACGTGTCCACCATTCCCAGTAATAGAACCAGAAGAGGATCCTGATTGGCTCTGAGATCCAGAATGTGTGTCACTTCCCCCAGAAACAGATTGAGAGCCAGAATGGCTGCTGGATGAAGATCCAGTATTTCCTCCAAAAACCAATGCACCAGAGTCACTACCAGAATGTGATTGACTGCCAGATACTGAGTCCGATCCATGTGTTCCTCCAGATACTGATGATGATCCAGAATGGCTTTGAGATGCTGATCCGCTCACTCCCCCTGACCCTGATTCGGAACCGGCTTTGCTTCCAGAAAGAGACGTTGACCCTGAGATACCGCCTGCTCCATGGGATATAGTACCGGAATGGCTGCCACTCTGAGATATTGACCCTAAAACACCTCCAAGATCGCCGCTGGAACTGTCTGAGGAAGATCCGGAAGAGGACACGGCCCCAGATGTTCCATGTCCTCCCGAAATTGTGAAGGAACCTGAGCTGCTACCCGAGGAAGATGAAGATCCTTCATGGTGCCCACCAGCCTTACTTCCGGACGTAGTTGAAGATCCGGAATGGCTATGAGAGCCTTGGAGGGAACCACCGTGCACGCCAGTTAGGGAGCCGGAGGAAGAGAAGGACCCAGATTGGCTCGTAGATCCGGAAACACCTCCATGTTTGCTTCCGGAAAATGATCCACTGTGGCTGTTGGATCCGACCACAGAGCCCTGTTTACCACCGGATAAAGATCCAGAAGAACTGCCGGATAATGCGTGACTGCTGGAGATAGATCCGTGTTTCACTCCCGAAATTGAGCCGGATGATGTATCCGAGGAGGAATGACTTCCAGACAAAGATAATACGTCATGGTTGATTGCCGATGTTGATCCCGAGCTGCTCTTGGAGCCAGAAAATGAAGATGAGAGTCCAAAATGTTCAGCATCCAGGGACAGTCCTGCAGATGGAGATTTGGCTAAGTTAAACCCGCCGACGTCAAAATCATGGGGGTGGCCTGTGAAAATGTTTGAAAGTTTATATCAAAATCATAAAAATATAAAAATGTGTTTTATTTTAATTAATAATTAAGCATACATTTCATTAAAATGCTATTGGAAAACGCTAATTCCTGCTTCAAGCATATACCACTATTTTTAATTTTTTAATTGCTTACTTTGTTCGTAAACCACAGTTCACAAACCCGAAGTTCTTTTTGATAAAATACCCTCCAGCCTGTGACGTATTTTGCCTCATGTCGAGTCAAAATCATAAACTCGCGGTGGAGAGGCAAGAGGTAGCTCTTCCTGTGCCGTATACGATTTTCAGAAAGTTCAGTAACCCATAAAATTCCACAAAATGGCTTATTCATATGTATCAGTAGGTTTTTAGCTGGGACCCTTCAGCACGTATCCGAAACAATACTACGTACCTTTTAATGGGCCCTTTTAATGCATGGTACAAATTTGACTATGTATATATATATATATATATATATATATA
>LYUA01000368.1:353938-369629 GCA_002093875.1 Calopteryx splendens
TAGTACTGGGTGAGCTCTGCCCTCACTTACCAAACCGACCTTCTGGTTGATTGCTGTGATTTGATGAATATTCAGTTCTAAAGAAATACGTGCACTTATGATGCATTATAAAGTGCCTTTATTTGAAATTATTTCAGCAGTTATTGATAACCACCCCAGGCAATTATGCTCTCGGGAAGAGACATTAAAGCTTGCTCATTTCACGAGCAAAGTAATGCGATGATTTTATCATCGCTGTGAACTGACCAATCTGCGCAACCAATTTCCGTGAAGACTGGTAACACTTGGGCTATAATATACTTGTTATTTACGGGTTTAGAGGAAAATAAAAAAACTCGCTCAACTCCTCTGGTCCTACGGCTTTAAATTTCACTACCACACGTCCTGCTTTCGGGATGCAACTGCAATTGAGGTTGGCGCGGGTCCGTTTTCCAGGAACTTACAAAAAGACACATATCTGATAATTGGTTCCTACCTGAGTTATACGAGCTCAGTTCGTAATGTCATTGGGAACGACGTAGGTTCAGCACTTGCGATTTCTGGGATGATGCAAAATGGGTATCCCCGTCGGCGGCAGACTAATTTCGACCCCCGGTTCTTCTCGAAAACAATTTCTTTCCAGCTATTCATCCCCCTACCTAATTATGCACGGTAAAAAAGGTGAAGTTAAACTTTCGTCACCTTCAGTGACCACTAGGTCCTTTACTTTCCGCTCTTTAACCGCCTCCTTGCCTTTACAACACGGGGGAACATTCAGACTCCGTGCCTACCCGAGCTCCAGCGGTCACGGTAGTGATTACTGAGGCAACGCGGGAGCAGATGAGCGAAGGAGAGATCGCTTAGCCCTTCGTTCGCGCACGCATGAGTAGGATACTGTGCTCGTAAACCCTTCCCGGGTAGTGTCAGATGCTAAGCAAAGCGTGGAATTGAAACGAGGGGGGTGGGGTGAGGCGGGAGTGAGAATGGTTGGAAGGGAGGGAAAAGAGAATAGTCACAAGGCGCGATCCACCTCCACTTGCCACAGTGCCCGTCTTTCCTCGTGGATTTCCCCACCGCCTCCTGCCGCGTTCCCTCGGCCTTACCCCATTCAGACGGGTTCAAGCGTTCACACGAACGACACACACACGCGCGAACCTCAAACAAATGCCATGAAAAGGACTAAATGAAAGAACAACTCCTTCCCCGCCCCTCGCTTCCGCCCCCCTCTTTTTCGACGGAGGGAGGGGCGTTGGCCGCAGGAAATCCGTGGGCAGGGGCCGGGATGAGAAAAAAAGGGCCGGGCATGAGAGGAGGTGTGGGGGGGAGGGGGCGGGACGAAGGACGTGGGGAGACTTCAACGCCTGACTATTAGCCCTCGCGCTTTTTTTTTCCTTTCCGTTTTCTCTTTCGTTTTCTCCTCTTCACTCCCCTCGTGGGTCTTCCCCGAAACAATTCCGAGGATCGAGGCGGTTTCGTCACACGCCCGCAAGGCGGTATCGGAGAGTCAACACGAGGAATGCAGTATAAAACGTCGAATTCAACCCGTTGGGGATACCAGTCACGGCTCCAGCGTCGGTGCAAAAAGGATTAGCGACACAGAACATTCGCGTCCCAGGGTGACGGCCAGCCAATTGGACAGGATGGGTTCCAGCGTCGCGTTATCACTCCTCTTGATCGCCCTCTGTTTACATGGTTACGGAGCCCTCCCAGCAGTGGAGCCCACGACTGAGGGAAAGAATACGACGCCTAAAGGAGGTAATTCACTGCAAGATGGTGTTAAGTATCATCCTGAAGATATTTATTTTCGCCTCACTGTTCACGCGCTCACTGCCTCACATCAACAATTTCATTGAATGTGGATATATTCTGATGATGAATTGAAGAAGTTAATGGAACGAAATAGTTAGCAGATTGAATTAATTGTTATTGAGGGAATTTGAATGTTAATACATCCTAAGCAATGATAGTAAGAGTCATCACGTCTTCTCTTCACCGGTAATTACAAAATTGATTAATGATATTTAATTTAACATGAATACCTGAAATATCCGGTGCTGTCAATATACGAGGGGTGTTAAATAAATTGTGTTCAATAAATTTTCTTAAACTGCAGAATTTATTGTTAAAATTTTAATTTTGTGTTATATTTTTAGATTTTTGTGCAATGTATATGGTGGTAGAAATTCATTGACTTGAGTTCAGTATTGATTCAGCGACAGCCTTTTCAAGGCATAATATGTTCAGTTTGCTTATAGCAACTGCTAGCTTTCCAAGAAGGTGTTTCTTCAAATTGGGGAACATAAAAAAAGGCGCATGGGACTAGATCTGACTGTAGGAAGGTTGAAGAGAGGGTGAGGATATTATTTTAAATTTATTGTCACGAGACATTCAGTCTGCACGCGAACGTCCTGTTGTTCGGGTGTGAACAGCCTCGGAACATATCGCTCACAAGCGTCTCATTTGCAATAAAACTGAAAGTAATTTGAGTATCTTTTCCCATGCCTCTGTTACCAACGTGTGGGTAATATCCATTGAAATTTTCAGCATCTCTGACCAGTATTTTCAGTATCTCTGCCCAAACGTTCTTCTTTCTCAATGACCGTAGCGGAGTTAATGTTTACTTCTGTAAGAACTATGGCTGGAGCTCCGGGTCCACCTTCCATTGAAATCCTTTGTTTCCCACCTTTAAACAATTAAAAACCATCTTTTACACACGCTATAGGAAAAAAGAGACTCTGCAATAAACCTCCTGTAGCACTATATAGGCATCGGATAATGATTTTTTCAGCCAAAATGAAAATTTAAATGGAGCGCATTGGCTCCATTCTCCAATCTGCCCCTGATGCAATACTGAAGTCCAATTAATGAAACTTATGCCACAAATACATTAAGCATTATGCTAAAAATACAACATAAAATTAAAATCTTCACAGTAAATTATGTCAATTAAGTAATACATTTATTATCAATCTTTATTGCACAGTCCTCTTAGATAGAAGCAATAATTTTGACCGTGGATGCGGCTCATTTTTTATTATTAGGTACAGTGCTTAATTTTTCCTGTAGTCTTTACGTGTGGCGTATCAAAAATCATGCGAAAAATTATTTGGTCATAAAAAACGCGGAGTTTTGGTAGAAGTAATGGCAGAGTTCATTTAAATGTCTAATGTTGTGTTAACTTCCATTCAACTCGGCAAATATTATTAATTTTTTTAGCGCACTCATGGTCAATAGGTAGGTGCATTGTTCATTTTTTTAGTTCAAAGCGATTGCCGTATTGGATTCGGATTTTTTTAATGATTACATGATAGTGTATACAATAAACAGCAACATGCCGGTATTCCACTAGGTAAAATCAGCCGAGACTACCTTACCGATTAAGACTATATTTGGAGACAATGCGCTTCAAATTTTTTTATTTTTTAGCTATTTGAAATACTTCTATAGGGAAGCTAAAAGGGATTCTCGAGATGCTAGAAGACAATCTCTAGCTCATACTAAAGTCTCTTATTAACTAATTCACACCATTGTGCATTAAAAATCAAGAGAAATTTATTTAAAAGGTTTCTTTTAAATTTTGGATAAAACGCAAATTATCTCTGCCATATATTTTTTGTCTTTTCAAAAATATTTTATATGATTTGTTTGACATGTCAAATAGGGTCAAGATATCAATTTTAGTAGATTCTCAAATTCATAAATATATTAAATTCCTTATAAAACATATTGAATCCCTTACGAATGAGCAACCATGACGCGTTCTACCCTTTCTCACATATTTCCCTCCTAAGATGATCCACCAACTGTACTTCATAGGTGCTCCTTCTTGTAGGATTTCTTTATTATTGACATATTTTCTGTTCACCATCGTCATGCAAATAATTTTTATTTTTCCTCGGATATTAAACCTTGCCGAGCGATGTAAAAAGAGTCCAGGTATTGCCATGACTTCCGACTAAAATAACCAAAAAGCATGCACATAACCTTAGAGAAACGTAGGTAATTTGAAAATTTTCACCATTACTTGATAAGCAGCGAAAAATTTAAACAGGGTAATGATTTTTTTCGAAAACCATTCCCGGGATCGATTTCATTAGTAAGCATTTTGCAAAAAATTGTTTATTTTTCAGCCTTCCTCTTAGTCTATCGGGAATGACTCGGAAGATTTCCAGTCACCTCCTTCGAATATGGGTAAAGGTTCCTTTTTTCCTGGAACTCTTTAATGAGACCACAATCTTTTCCTCTTCGCATCAGGTAAATTGGAGGCCAAGGCCGGAGGGATCTCCGTCCGATTCGGTGCCTACGAGACAAACGACGGCGACCAATTAACATTCCCGGGGATTTCCAACCGAGCCTTCGGTAGTTTCGGCTCATCGAGTTCTTCCTCTCCCTCCTCGTCATCCGGCTCGTCATCTTCCTCCGCCACTTCCTCCTCCGCCTCCGCCAAGAGGGTAGGCGGAGAAGGCGGCCAAACGGCCTCCTACTATCCCGGTAGACCCGCCGACCTCCAACAAAGCCCTCCGTCGCCCTGCCGCACCTGCTGCAGCAGCAGCCCTTGCGGGGGTGCCGCGTCTCCCAACGGAGGAGCTTACATCCCTGACCAGGCCGTCTACCGACCCCCTCCCCCTCCTACATACGGAGGATCAGGTGGCTACTACCCCGGTTTCGGCGGCAATCCATACCCGGGATTCGTCCACGGAGGCTCCGGTGGTTATTCCAACAGTCAAGCGTCGTCCTCCGCAGGCAGCTACAACAAACACGGAAACGGGTACCACCATGGGGGCAATCAGATAATCCCCGGATACCCAGATGGGGGTTTCGGGCAGAATCACGTCGGGGGCGGCAACTCCTACTACCCAGCTCGACCTGTTGGCAGTGGGTCCTCCGCTTCGTCTTCGGCTAACTCGTACGCCGGTGGCGACGACTTCGGCTACCCTGGTCACCCTGGATACCCGGCTGGAGTGCCAGGGTTCAACCGTCCCTTTTCGGGAGGGTTCTCTGGCAGTTTCAGTTCCGCCTCCTCCAGCTCCTCCTCTTCCACCAAAGGGGGCAGTTACAGTTCCAGCAGCAGTAATAGCGGCAGTGTCTCTGGGGGTGGGAGGCCAGTGAGGCCCGTGATACCGGCCCCCGTGCCAGAGGTCACGCCAGAATTCAGTCTTCCCGACGGAATGTGTCGCTCATCGGCGTGTTAGAAACGCCTGAGCGGACATTTTCTCCCTTTGTGTTGAATCGCCAAATAGTTCCTAATTTGTTGCAGTCCCAAAAGTCAATGCGATTTCATGTTATTGTAAAAATCCATTTTGGGTCCCCCCTGCTGCATGTGTTCCTTTTTATAGCTATGTTTTTTTTTACTTTCTTTATAGCCGAAAGATGTGAACATTTTTCCATTATGAGAATATTCTCTCAAACGATCCTAAAAATAATTTTCTTATCTTTCTAAGAACACTCATCTTTTTGTAATTTATGTTAATGTATGTGTTTTAATGAAACTTGATGACAATTCATGTCTCTGAAAATTTTTGCTGCGTTAATAAATGTAGTAATGAAAATATTTGCATTAGTTAGAATTACATCAACAAATTTTTCATAATCGAAATGACCGCTAAGTGTGAAACCACTTAGTCTCCTAGCCACCCAGGATTGAGACAATCAGGTGAGTGGATTGGGTTGATAATGTTTAAAAATAATTGCTGATATCTAAAATATCATCCCTAGGGGAGTTAGATGCACAGTAAAAACGGTCTATCAGTATCCCAGACTATTGGGTTGGTCAGTTTTGGATTGGGATATTATGCAGCATGTTTTATCAACGCTCCTTATGCCACAGGTATAAGTATTAGAGTGAATATATTTAACTTGATTTTATTTGTTATTTTAAATAAATGAATTGAGCCTATAATGGTATAAAATATGACTTTATTTATTACGTGGGTCAGAGAGATATGTTCTAGTGGCCTGTAAGCTTCTAAAATTACACGAAAATGTGGGCTACAAATTCGGAATGTGACGCTCATTTGACTGTAATTTAACAAGTCTGCAGTCATTTAATAGTGTTTAATAGTTAAAATGTCCTCAAATGCCAGGAAGTTTCGAATTACCACAAATGATTAATTCATTGCAGATAATTGATGCGACGTCAATGAAAGTAATGAGAGAACAAGGACACGCTGAAATTACTTTTACCGAGACGAGCGCTTCCAAGAACGTCAATACTTTGTTTTTATTGGAATCATCCTTGAGCGCACGAGAAGCGGAATGCTTCAGTAGAAGTACGGAAAAATGGTCCTAAAAAGAAATGATTTAAAGACTTAATAGTCTAGTTTCAGGAACTGAATTCTCAATCGGTAGAAGCTATTTTCTTAATGATCAATAACGCTGAACATAATCATGCATATACCTTTCAAGCATGTTTATTTCGAGCGAAAATAATTTTTCTTCTTCCTTTTATTCACCGTCTCATTATAAATTCTGTTACTTCCACGGATGGAAAGATGTTGAAGATATTATTAGTATAATACATACAACATATGTTCATTTTTATTTTTAATATAAATTATAAATATTACAAAAGGATTACATATTGCAACAGGTAAGAATTATTGTATGTCAGCGCGCTTGGCACTTCGAAAGCGTAGGCCGTTTTGCGTCTTTTAAAATAGGGAGATAAGGGGATGAGAAAATGATAGGTATAGGGGAGGAGAGCAACTCGGTTCCAGAATAGTATTTCTATCGAAAAATGCTAAAATTGCCAAGTGCTAACGTCCGTATCGTAACGGTCGTTTAGTATACGTAAGGCATGCCTTTCTCACAGTATCCTCAACAACAAAAACCGGTAGGGAATGGATCTTCAATGAAACATTGAGGCATCACTTTCAAAACCGTCATTCAAACCGAGGAATTTAGCGTGAAAAGTTCGCATACATTAACCTAGCCACAGTTCGATACAAATAGTGAGCGGTTTTACTCCAATGGATTTTATATCAGAAATAGATCAAAATATTTGTCTTGTTCCGCGGTCAATGCCATTGAACCTACCAACCCTTAAATCTGTGTGAATGACTGCATGGACAAATATTCTTAAAATGATGGTTCCTTACCCATTCAGTGGGTATATCAGGTAAAGCTGATATCTTCTCCGTTATAAATTGTTCAGTCGTGACATTGTTAATCATCACCAGTTACTATGGGAAGTGCGTCGCTTCATTTCTGTTTCTTACGAGTTTAATTGAAAGCGGATAACACTTAAAATGGCTTTAAAGCTTCTTATTGTAACGAATGATTTCGTATTTTAAGCGGTTGAAGTTTGTATGATATGCCAAATGATTTTTAGCTCACCCGATTATTTTCGATAAAATTCGACTCGTATTTTTAATAATATCTTATTTCTACCTCTAGGGCATCCCGTTGACAGTCCAATGCATCAACAGTAATTCATGCAGGAGCAGCGAAGGTTTTCGTCGGATGATACAAAATTAATGTGTGGTTGCATAGGCATTATAACTCTTCAACTGCAATTATTTAATTTTAAGTTGTAATTTTATACCTATCTTATGGTCAATGGCCAAGTTTTACTCACTATTGAGCATTGATGCAAAACTTTGTAGCGTAATCACGAATCGGCTTCCTTTGTCCACTTCTGAAACACGATGTACACCAGTTGAACCATTTTTATAAAAATTTTAAACTTCAGGAATCGCTATGAGGTAAAATGGAGGGCACTTTTTTTCATAAAAAAGCACAACAGTTGACTGACGGAAGTTCTAAATTAGAAGAAGTGTTCGTTTTATTGGAATTTTGATCCTTAGTTAACCTTATGTCGATTTTAATTTTTTGTAGATTAGATAATTATTTCATGAAAATAAACAAATTCACTAAGGTTTCAGAACTGATGTATTTAATGGAAGAGTTCACTGATAGCTAATTTTTACAGGAATTAGAAGATACATTGGCATTTGCTCCATAATGCCTAAATAGTATGAATACTACTGCTTTCCAATGTAGGTGACGGCTAATTTAGTTTAAGCTAAACTTTTCAAATTTTCGTCATCTCTCAAACTAATCGGGAGATGAGTTCAGATGTTACCCATTGGAGTAAATATTTATCTAAATGTATCGCAACTTGTGCAGGCATTTTCTCAAAAATATGACTTACGCTGAAGTTCAAGGTGATCGCCATGCAATGTTTCATGCAGTACGCAATGTATGCATGAAAGTTTTAACATGGCATCAGTCCTTCCCACTGTGGCGTGATGTGAAGGAAATTATGAAAAAATAAGTTGCTCCAAAATAAGTAAAAACATTATTCTTTGATTTCACAACATCGATCCATCAGTTAAAATTCTCCAGGAAAGAGAGCTCCATTGTTTGGCTGTAGAAAGAGACTGCCGCGGTCAGAGACACTTCAGAGTTAAGTGAGTGACGCGAAGCAATGATTTCTTCCAGAGAGCTTCACGACTCATCCTTAAAGAAACAACCCAACTCAAGGTCTGGAAGGTGACGTCACTCGATGTATGCCTCGACAAAACAATTGCAGGAAGTAGAGAAGGTTTGTGGAGGATTTTAAAGCGATTCCCTGTTCTCCAGACACTTTCTATTGGAGTTCGTAAATCAATGAGCTATTTACAGCAATAGTACACCGACATAAGTGAAGAAGTTGCTAAGCTGCACCGTGCACTGAAACCAGGAGCGAAATATGTTGAAATGTTATGCATATGAGTACTCAATATCAAATCCATTTCCGCATCAGGTGATATATTACACGGATAATTGTTCAATAAAAAAAAATTTAACGAAGCTACAAAGTCATTATATCTTAGGGACATAAAAAATGTATACTATTTTGTGTGTACTAATGTGTACACTCACTATTTTGAATTTTCAGTGGCTGCGCTACCACCTCATCGCGCAAAGTACTATGGAAGAAACGGCATTAAATTGTGCCAATCAAAATAGAAGCAATTCAAGTTAAACTAAACTTATCTATTCAGCAACATCTACTTTCGGCTGCAAATTTTCTTTGTGAATGAGAGTATAGCACAGTATCAAGTTGTAAACATTGGTATGAGAAAAACGACAGTTCTGAAATTAGAAGTGATATTTTTTATTCTGTGTGAGTAAATTATATAAATTGGGATTTTTATCATTAAATTTGACTAGATAATTCTAAGCTAGCTTAAAAGAATGTCAATTTTCCCGATAAATTCTAGATCTCTAGATGGCATCAGAATAATGATCAAAATGACAAGCATTTTATTAGAAATAAAAAGAGCTCAAAAAGATCGGACCTGATAAATTGCAAACGGTTAGCATGGGTCAGATATTTCTCAAACCGGAGAATGATTGAAAAATAGTAAATTGGCAAGCGCTGGAGACAATATTTTCCATTATTAAATAATATGAACGCGTCGCAAGGCACATAGCAAATGCTCAATTCGATCACCTCCTCCGATTGAGAATCTCAACCATCTAATTACCAAACGGCCGGTGAAACTTTTGTTGACGGAATTACTTCGGCACTTTCTAAAAACCCTCGACAATTTTAAACAAATTCAGACGATTTTTTTAACGCGCTTGTGCAAGTAGCGCTTCACTTGTGCACAATAATAAGATGAAATAACAGAAGAGGAACATTACAAATTTATTTTCAACTCACAGTGGGGTTGTACCTAAGTATATGCGGGAGACAGGTGAATCGTTTTCGGCTGGCTTTTCCGTAATACAAGCCTCGATGCGTTTTCAAAAATAGACCGCAGCGTGGGGAATCGTCCTCGTAAAAAACTCCGTTCCATTCTCTTTGCTGCGCCCATTAGGAACCTGCAAACGTTACGGTCGTATTTCCAATATCCTGAACTAAACCATTACGTCGTTCTCGGCACTAAATTACTAAGCGGACATCAATTAGAAGCCTCTTATTTGGCAAGCGCGCCGCAACTAATGAGAAGAAGTTACCCATTGAAAAGTAAAAAACGCAAACGAACGTGTAAATTTCGATTCCCGAAAAAAGCCATCAGCATGGAGTCCTATTTACTTCAAAACGACCGCGGCTGTCTTCGCACTTTTGCATTCTCAGCAACGAAGAAGAGTTAATGTAGCCATGCATACTTAACTTAACGTTTATATGCATACGTTATGAATTTCTGCTGACTGAAATTATAGGAACTGCAGGGATTGACACGACAGTAGCTTCGACCTTGCCACTTGTTGGTGTGCTCACAAATGCAAGAACTCCACGACGTGAAAATCTTTCACCTAGATTCACCGGGATGTGGATTCAAAACCCGATCCCGGTCTCGGTGAATGGTTTTTACACTGTTAAATACTCGTATTTGCTCGCACACCATTGTGTGATAGTGTGGGTGATACCGTTGAAGCTACTATCGTGGACCCGACCGGTCGCGGTCCCGCAGTTGTTTTAGAAAATTTCAACCACTAAAATGTTTAAAATTTTGGCTTTAACCTCATAGACAGTGGCGCTATTCGCGCGACGACGGTTTATTTGCGATATCATATGCTCGGTAACCCGTTACCACATATTGTTCCTCTTAATCCCCTAGAAATGCACAGTGTAAGAGGACCCCCTTGTAGCTCAAACGGTAATAGATGGATCCGGGTTTGAATCCTGGTCCAAGGTTAATGATGTTTGCACTGTGACTGCACTGCAGTTCTCGCATTTGTAACTGAGTTACTCCATTGACTACTGCTTACTGCCACCCTGTACAACCAAGCGTCGGCAATTATTTGAAATTAACGGAGGAAAGGAAAAGGAACCCTCATCGCAACCTCAAACCCNCCCCCCCCCCCCAGATCTCTCTCCCTTCTCCCCTTCTCCTTCCTAATCGCCCCCACCCACCAACTCCTCCTCCCCCCAATCTCAAGCAATCATCCAATCTCACTCTCCCTTTCCCACCGCAACGTCCTTTTCCTCTCCGCTGGCCACGGGAGGAAGGTTCAAGGTGAACCGGTGTGGTATCCGAGGCGCTGACTAAGGCGCCATCGTATGGCGAAGAGGAGGAAAGAGGAGGCTGACGGAAGACTCACGGACTAGAGTGTGTGACGTGTATCAAAACCCGCCAAACTCCACCAAAATGTTGGGGAAGAGACAATGTTGCGGTTTTGATCTTGCGTGCTAGAAGAAAATCCAGATTTTAAGGATGTTTTATTCTTTGATTTGACCAAGAAATTTGAGTGCTGATAAAATCACAATTTGGTTCGCCGCATAAAGAATAACGAGAGGTGGTTCTAAATCCAATTTTCTTAAAACTTGGAGTTGGCGGGTTCTTTTAAGAATTAAATTCTTGTTTATTCACTTGTTCTAGTTTAAGCAAATGAAGAAAAGCATTGGTAAAGACAACTGCCTTTCTACTAGGGCAGAGATGACGGCTTTTAAGTTTTTTCCTCCACGTTAGCTCCTGCTAAAATTAAACGGTTAAAACGATTAAAATTTAACGGACTTTGAACTCAGAACTCACAATGATTTCGCTGTTGTAAGCAGTCAACTTTTCACGAAAATACTCTGCGTAATTACTTAAACAGTGTTAGCCTAAATTATAGTAAATCTCCGGCCATAACTGAGACAGATGACCCTCCTGTCTAAAGGTTTGATGAAATCTATATGAGAGGTCCAAAATTATTCATATCCAAGCCCTGCTTGATACACATTAGATATGTTTTAACAACTTGCTAAACATTAAAAAAGACTCAGAGTTAAATTTGTTGAAATTCCGATTAAATACGACTCGTTGGCTCGTAGGATGACCCTGGAAGTTCATAGGTCTCTATTTTGGTTTGAGCATTACACCACGAATATAATCCGTTTACGATACTGATAAGAAAGATTAAATGACTGGGGGTTTCTTTTACTCGAAAAATCCTCAGGTGACGCGGATGTTTCAAAGCGTAATTCACTGTTATTATTCGAATCCTTCTTAGTATAAGATAAAATCTATACACATAGAAACTGGAGATCCTTTTTAACATTTCCCACGATTGCATTTTTCGAACTAAGAAATCATGCGACTGTTAGAGAATGTTTATTGTAAGACTAAATGCGCTCTCACTCTCACGTCTCCAATTACATCCACAATTACAAGTACGTCATAACCTTCAATCCGCCACTAGGATGTGTTCATGTTGCGATAGGACGTCAGGTATTTCTTGCTTCATCGTGGTGAGCTACAAAATACTGATTTTTTATTGAAAATAAGGCGCTGAAAACAAAATGGAAACACGAGATAACGATCAGTGTTCAGGGCCATTCCTATGCTGGATTATTGAATATAGTTTTTCTAGGCTTGGCCAGCGACTAGTTAGAGTCAAAAATGAATGCACTGAGTTGAAAATGAGTTATTTGCATTCATACTGCTTATCAGGGTTATTGTGTATTCTAATAGGTAAAAACATCCGATAGAAAACAGTTGATTCCTGTCGAAGGTGACCTCGGTAACTCGGAATCTAATTTTGCCTAAATATTTTAAATAAAATAGGAAGGTATTTTTCCATATAGAGTACTCCTTTCTTAATAAATCTAATTGAAGTGACCAATATAGTGAGTAAAAGCCTATACGTGTGTGAATTCACTAACCAAGCTAATTTTATCACACGGCAGTTAAAAATCTTTCAACTTAAAATAAGTAGAAATTGTATAACTATCTCCTTGAAAGCGTGAAATAAATTGAATTTCCATGCAAAAGGTTCAAATTTTAAATATTTCCCCAGTTACATAGTTTTGAGAGAGGAATTTGAGAGGAAGAATCAGGTGAAAGCTCTGCTTCTGTATTCTTCACAGATATATACTCATTTCAGAAATTTACTGCACATATTTCCTCTTTGTCTATCGTGTGTCCTTTACGAAGTGGAAAAATGGATCAGTGAGTCAAAAGGGCATTCACCAGAGGACTCTTTATGCGGTTGGAAGATCCTTTTGGTTAAGTAATTAATAGGGACACGCATATCTAAAAAATATATTTGCAAACGATCAATAAAACGCATCATCAATATTTTTCCTTCAGCCTTCAACATCACCAGAGCGACCCTTTAGCAAAATAAATAAATCAAATTTTAATATACTTATGTCTTATTTGCTAAAATAATATTTAGAGAAATTTCAATTTATTACTCACGAAAACCTTTGTCATAAGTAGCAATATTATGCAAAATTCGCTTTAAAAAATGGCATACAAGCGTAATTTCGTACCTACAAATCGCATTAAAGGTGTGCGAGAATTTACGAGAAAAAAATTAAATTTACACACTTTTATGTATTTTGTTTTTTTTTCATTCAAAATTGAAGAATCCCTACGTTCAATCAACCTCAAATTTTAAATTTTAGCATAAATCACCTCACATCACAATGTGAGATAGTGAAAAATGTATTTATTTAATTTTTTTATCAAAAAACTATTAAAAAACTTCTACTTCGTTTGGTCTGTCTGTTTCGATTCAAGTATTATAATCCATATTAATCAAATCTCTTATTCCTGAAAGCAGTGAAATATTCGAATACATTTGAGTTAATCCCTCCCCTATTCTTTCCCGTTGTATCCCCTTTCATCTCACTGATTTTCAAATCTTCAGACAACCCGAGAAATATGCAATACCCTAGAGTCAAAGTGAGTAACGCTCAAATTAGATTTGTTTCCGCCATAACCCTTCCCTCACCAAATTCTCAAAAAGTTAGAAGGCGCCAACAATATAGGTATCTTATTCCTGGGGTCAGAGGGCTGAGGGTGGAGGTAATAGAGTTGCTAAGAAAAGAATGAGTGTTGTTGTAAATAGATATATTGTAAGGTAGCAGGAGTGTTAGGGTAAAGCTCAAGAATAGATTAAGATTAAAATGCAGAAAAGGACATTGTTAAAAAATAAAACTAGATTTCAAATATTTGTGCCAACACACTTTTATTTCAAAATATACTAAAAAGTAGAAAATAATTTCTTTTTCCAATAGCCAAAACATTTTCATACCCACGTAACTAAACAAAATACTTGGGAATTCGCCATCGTTTACCTTACCTGATAACATTTTAACATACAGATCATCAATGCTTAGAATAATCGTAGTTGAGTGATTAAAACCACTGTAATGTTCACACCCCTTTTAATTCATGTGAACATGTCCACCTACGACTATCTCTGAGAATCACATCATTATTGCTAACAATTTTTGCAAAGAAACAACGCCTTAGGTACTCTCTTGCGAAATATAAGAAGCTCTAAAGGTAACCTAAAAGCTTCATGAAAGTAAGCACATACGCTTCTGATTTTAGTGGTAAATGAATAAAAGCATTTTTGGCTGTTGGCGAAAAGAAATAATTCTCTACTCTTTAGAGCTTTTTTTTAAGCATAAGTCTTTCGTGTATTTTCATTTCATAACTTTCCCTAGTTTTATGTAACGACCACTTAGAGACGAGCAGAGGAGGAATGCACGATGCTAATAAAAGAAGAGCACCGCCTCACGAACCGAGTGGTTATTGATTATAATATTACGCAAATGAGCATTGGAATTAAAATTCCACGGAAGTTTTAATCTCTTACCTTTTCGTTAGAAGCTGTAGGAAATTTTACTATTTTCAATACTAATCACTTTACACGATTCCCTTCTGGGGCGTCATATGCAAGTCGGATCAGAGCTTTGCCAAGAAGAAATGATACGCAACGCGACCCCATGCGAATAAACTCTCCAAAAGTACGATAAAATTATCCAAAACTGAACAGTAAGGATTTCGAAGCAATTTTATTTTAAATATAATAAAGATCAAAGAAAATATTCCTTACTCAGCAATCGTGCTTTCATTAGCAAAACTATTTTCGCTCCCAAAGCGATGTGTGTGAAATTATCCGGCCCGCTGAGATGCTGAAGATAATTATTGACGAGCAAGGTAGTTTTAAGGCTAAATTAATGCATGCTCACTTTTTTTTAGCTCTGAATGAGATTTCAGTATTCTGCGATTTATAAATTAACCCCGCATACTAAAACTATGGGTAAATTGACTTTGATTACGATTGAAATGTTTCGCTGTACTAATCGGTGGTGCTCAGCCAAGTGGTGTATCAGACTTCTTGTAGATGCAATCGAAGCAAAAAGGGAAATTGCTTATACTAAGGTCGTAAAAAACTGGGTGCCATTGCCCTGGCCTTGGCGAGAAATTAATATCTCCTGAGCTATCTTGCTTCCATCAACCATGAACCAATCTTCAACAAGAAAGCATCACCTTCCAACGCCTGGTAAAACATGGTGCTCTTCGCTTGACCTCTCAACTTGACGGGAAGCCTTCACATGGACACCACCCCCCTCCAAAAATAGCTTACGCCTGCTTATTGGGCAATTAGTAAAAGGAATCTTAAAAATGTATTATTCTTATTAAGATAGTGGAGAGCAGTACGTTTTGAGCTTCAGCACCCTGACAGCTGGATTGGTATGGTCATTATGTCCATTCATTTAGCAGAGTAAAGAAACGCATTCGCAAAATACTATTTGTGGAGCATCAAAAATTATAGCTCACTTAAAAGTCATATTGAGCTTAAAAAATTATAGCATAAAATAGAATAAAAAAACAAAATATAATAAATTCTCTGAGATCTGCAATAAAAAATAGACGTTAATTGAGATTGGAAAACATAAATCTATAGGTTTTTGTAGCTATTGAATCATTAAATTTATAATAGCTTATAAACCTTGAAAATTGAATGATGAAATATAAATCAGTCATCACTATAT
>LYUA01000368.1:419457-430873 GCA_002093875.1 Calopteryx splendens
CTCAACCAACGCACGTTTTGAAACCATTTTAAAATGGCTCACTTCAGCTCTCCGAACTGAAATTCGTAGTCCTACGCTCCAACCTTACGGTTTCATCAGAAAGTATCCTAATCCATTGTTTTAATCTATTTTTTGCCATTCTCTGTCCTTTATCAAAAACAATCAGCAACTATAAGAAAGAGAATCTATCATTTTCCTGGGAAACTATGTTTTCCACTGTATTTACACGCTTCCCAGCTATGAAAAGAAGTAGGCAGTAGCATATATGGTGCGAATAATTATCAAACCCATTGATTCTCTTTTGCAGAGAACTTTTTTTGATTTAAGCCACATGGAAACACTGGCGCGTGGACTGAACAAAATAAATTATTTCTCTTTAACTACTACACAGGCTATGCAGGTATGTTTTTATGTGAAGAATTCTGAGTAAATAGTGATCAGAATTCAATGCTAATGATCAAAATACCTAAACCCGGATAGTACGGAAATTAATGGCCTTGCCGGCTGACTCTAAATTTTCCCTTCATCCATATGCATTGTGAACTATCTGCCAAAGATTTTCTTGTGCGTAATTATCATTGCGATATGATCTAACCGTCGAGGCCTCCATTAACAAGTAATGAGAATTCATGCTCTGAAATACTGGTTTTGGTTCATTATCCTGAACGCATATAAAGTCATCTACAGCATACGCACCATGGGACCAGATGTAAATGCATGAGCCTCCATCATGTGACTTCAGGGAATTTTGTTTGAATAAATACTTATAAAGGAAATACGGATGACAATAGGGTACTTATAAAGAATTTTTCGTGTTCTATAGCTTTATTTTAGCTTTATCCTATGTTTCTTGGTATTACCTATCTAGATATATGTGAAAATTTATTAAAATGCTATAAAGGCTTAATTTTTATCACCAAACCATCTTGAAAGGCTACTTCACAATAATTTGTTAGTTGACGGAGTGTATTCCATCGTTTTAAATTTGATTTCATGTAAAAATAGATCAATCAATTATCGTTGCCTGATAATTTCTTTTAGAAATAATCATTGGCTTCTCCAGGGGAGCTTTTTAGAATAATCTTTCCTCCCCACCCTGAAATATAATTTTCACAAGAATAGTTGACTAAGTTGAGTGTTGTTAGTAATTTCAAGCAAATTTGCATTTTTTTGTGCTAAAAAACATACCAATAACAAACTTTGAAGTGTGAGTTCTTAAATCATAAACTCCCCCTCCACGAAATGATTCTCTGTGAACCCCAACGGAGGAGATGGTGTGTCTCTTTACGGAAATTATCGTAGCATATTATGACCACGAAGCTGCGTGCATACAAGATGGATACATTAAGCAGCCATTACAAAATGCTGCCAGCTTCATTGAATTGGAAATTTCGGACATTTCGAATTGTAAAAAAAACATTGACTCACCTGCAATACGAAGAACGTGAATGGAGCACTACTGAAACGGGAAAAAAATCCTGCGCGCCTTCGCATTTGGTTTAGTTGAGGAAAGCGGAAGAGAGAAAACAAAGAGGCAGTGGGGAGGAGCTGAGGCGATGGGTTGGGAAGGAGAGGTTATTGAGAGGAGGAAGTAGGGAATATGGTTGGGAGATATCCCGATGCATCGAGTGGTATGCGTGATATTACCTGCGTAAGATTTAAGCTGTGCATGTCCATGTGCTAATCAATACGATTTTCGTCATTTCTATATAAATCAATTGTATATTACATTCACTAAAAAATTTAGACAATGCGTCAAACTATTTAAATCAAGAACTTTCAGCATAGAAATATATTCAGGTGACGAAAGACAGAATTAGTATTTTCAACACATTGCTCTTATCAATGCCGCCACACAGCGTATTGATTTCGTTCGCCAAAGAAAAACTAGGAGGAATTTTTCAATTATGTGAGTCATAAGTAGATATGTATTATTAAGTTCTACAGTCATGTTGAAAATGCGAAACGATAAATGAAAATATTCTTTCAATGCGATTCAATTCGTGATTCATTTGGATGAAGTGAAAAAGAGAGATGAAATGAAATATGACAGATGAAATAATGAGAAGTAAAATTTAGAGTACCAATAAGTCCATTTCTCCACTTTAACATTCAGAAAAAAACAAGTTATCTGAACCACAATGTTTGGAAAATTTGGTATCAACTTCAGACATAATTCCTGTTTTGATGATACCTCCAAAGAAAAATATGCACACTAACAAAGAAACATTAAATAAACTCAGGATCAAAAATAAAATACAATATCATAACTTGATTGCATGAAATAGTACATAGTGAAGTCGTGCTATAATCCTTAAGTATAAATAGCCTAATAGTGCTAAAATCATCTAAATAAACCAGGACGTATTGTGTTAATAACCAGCATTTTATATGCAGTAAAATTATTTTCTAATACTACTAATGCAAATAATATTACTAATGCAAATAATATTACTAAGCTATAGAATCTACTGGGCACCGTTTAGATGAATGAGCGTTTAAATAGTACCATATTAGGTTAGGGCAGGACAAGATTTCTGTTGCATCGAAGTAAATGCTGAACACATGCGGCAATTCAACTATCTTAGGCTTAAAACCAATTCAGGTGTAAAACAGTGCACGTCCGACAAATCCGTCACTTCATAAGCTTCGATGAGTTTACACTTTTGCGACGCCCATTTCGCATAGCACAGCCACATGGAACAGCCTTCCAAGAGCAGGTGAGGCGGGAGGAATGGCGAGAGGTGAGAGACGAGGAGAGGATTAAGGGAAGCGTAGTAAGAAGTTGGGCGAGGAGAGGGGGGGAGGGGTGGGGCAGAGAGTGGGCGTGCAAATTTGAAGACCGGTGAAGATAGCGGAGTTCCTGGAAATAACTCGCTCGGGAATTCCCCACCCGTCATCTCCCAATAGGCATAGGAGCAGGAAAGCATGGTTCCACCGCCCCATGCCACCCAACGGGCTGACCCTCTATGGCGCGAAATGTTCCGCGTAGCCCAAGTAAAATTAACTTCATATGCTATATGCCAGCGTTTCGATTTCATAAATCATCATCAGGGCTGAAACAACATGCAATAGGAGAACAATTACATACATAAACGATAAATCAAACTCTAGTACAAACATATAAAACTGCAACAACTCATTTGCTTTGATTAAATATATACCTATCCCAGGAATTTACATTATACCTATACGTTGGCATATAGCATAGGAAGTTAATTTGGCCAATATCCTGAATAACTGAATATTATGTACACACACACGCACACATATATATCCAATCTCTCCAATATATTTATTTATTTTATTCACTCTTTTCTAGAACAAGGAGTTTCAATGCGGATAATATAATTCCTGCAATTAACAATAAAGCAGCAATCCATCCTTTTTTTCTAATTGTAAATGGATATTCATAGAGAAAATTTGCAATAAATTGTGCTCATGCCCTTTATAAATTAAGTATAATCACATTAAGTATCTGATTGAATCATTGATGAGATTGATAGTGATAGTGATCAAATCCTTCATTTCTGAGGTGTTTAAATCGATAGTCTTTCGAGAGGCGCGTGAATACGATTCCAGCCTCCCAAGTCGAAGGGTGCTGAATTATTTATGAGTGACATATTTGTCTTTGAGACCCTTGCCTCCCATTCATTTGTGTCCACTTGCCCTGCTTTGGATTTCAAACGAAGAAGAATAAATGGACTTGGTGTTGTAGCATGCAACGTGAGCGGCTGCTGACCTGAAGGTCTGAGGTTCAAAAATCCTGGATGGATCTATGAACATCTTCATCTTAAATTTGAGTGATGCGATTTCTTGCGCCGGAGTTTGGTGGAAATCGCGGGTGGAAATGGAAAGAGAACTGCCCTTCCATTCGAGGTGAGCTCTGTCCTCACCACTCAAAATAACCTCCGGGTTTATTACTGTGGTTTACTCATAAACGGGTTCCCTCAAATGCGCATCGCCTGTGAAATAGAACTTCCCCCCTCCCAATGTAGAGTGGGGACTCCCATTTCGGACTCTTTAGTTTCCGAAAGCATTCTTTAGGTATTACGTTGTTCATTCTTTCTCAAGCGACATTATAAGTACACATTTTTGTCTTTTACACTAGAATTTTTTAAACAAAATAATTGGAAGGAAGACCTTCAGAGCAACCCCAAGTTTTTCCCGTGCTACTCGTATTTTGAAAATAGCTCATATCTGTACACAGTATATAGGTTTACCTTCCATTTATGATAACATCATGAAAAGAGATCTGAAATTTTCTCTTCATCGAAATGGAATGCTCTAAAGCACTCGCATGAGTGGCCGATCAGTCGAAGTGAGTGTTCACTAGGGGTGAAATGAAACTTTTAATGAGTAAGGGGTTATGAAAAAAATGAAATTTGAATATATCTGATGGATAAAACTATTAAAAATATTTAAATAAAAAACTGGAGAACACATCAAAAGCTCTCTTTCATTATACACCTAGCACATTAAATCCCGCAAATCTTTCAAAGTAAAAGTTCCAACTTCAAAATTCGGCTTAGCCTATGAATCTACTGTATAGATTGTTCATAGAATTGTTAAAAACTTTCTCAATTTTTTTTCCCCTCTCTATATTCTCCTATTCGTTTTCCTGTTTGCCTGTCTCAGATTACTGCATTCTTATCTCCTTCAGTTGCTTGATGTTCTTGCTTTTATATATCCGTTACTTTGTCAATACCATTGCAAAAATTTTCCATCTCTCTGTCATTGCAGTCCGTAGTGAAATCTGGGTATGTAATATATGACATATTCATATTAACTTATGACTTAACATAATGTCTTTTCCTATCTTCATATGTACGACCCTTTTGTTTTATCGCTCCTCACCCTCATGTCAGCACTGTTCCAAGACAATCCACAGAACATTTCCATTATCCCACCCTGTAAGACCTGTCCTACAGCTCTAATGAAATATATCACCTTCTACGGGTAATGCAGTTCATTTAAAGAAAATGTTTCAGGAAATTCTTCACTCTTCTTATTTAAAAATACTATCGATTTTCCACGTGGCCGCAGCGGCCCAGTCCTCAATGGTTTAGCACCAGTGACATGAAACCGTACCCTGTTTGAGAATCTAAATTTAATAAATAATAAATTAGTAAGTAAATAATAATAAAAATAATAAGTAATAAATTAATTATTAAGTGTATTCTCTTAACTTGATGTTATTTTAGTTATGTAAAAATAATTCATGAAACATATCTTTTTAAGGATACAAAATTGTTGGGGAATAAAGAAAGTAGCCATTGGCCTTAGAATGAAATAGAATAAACTTAATCAGATTATGTTTATATAATATTTTTGTGACGCAATTATTCAAAAATACTTTGATACTTGCATGACCTTGTACGGTTAAACTCACTACGGCTGATATGATTCTTTCATTCGTTTTGAAAAATAAAAATGTTCTGGCAAAAAAATAAATCTAATAACGGATTGCCTCAGTGTATTTGGATAATTAAAATATTGAATAAAATTGAAAATATTTAAATGAAAATTCAATTTACGATAAAATAATTGTCACCATAACCCTCTCTGGTCGCTCTCTTGCCATGGTGGAGACCCACGAAATTTGAGGTACATCTTAATCTCTTCATAAATTCTGGCACACTGGTATTTTCCCCATTGCCCCAATTTGAAGAACTTTGTAATTCCGTTCTAATGACTGCAATATAAAGGAATATATGGTATCACATTGTGATCTACCAAGTCAAAGAAGTTTAACATTAAAATCCGCTATCTTAAGAGCCAATTAGGGTGCAACCTCAATTTGCTCTTTGGCTTCAAGGCGGAAATAAATCATGGAATCCTTATGGATTTTTTATTCAAATAATGGTATTCCTTCCCGCGGATTTGAATAAGTCAATTATTTCGTGTTAATGATCACCATTATCCATATTTTTTCTGATCGAAAATGTGACGACTATCCTTAATTTGTTACGATTCATGATTGAAGAACGTGCATGGAGAGTGAAGAGAAGGTGCGTCTTAGTAAAAATATATTGATTTGGTTTTAAGAATTGCCAATCTAAATAATTATCGTCAACATATCGTGATCATCTAGATTATCCATTATTATTATATTCATCCAGACATTTATGTTGATTCAGGGGCAATATTCAATTTACATCGAATTGCTCTGTTCAAAATACGAGCATCACACGGCTCACGGAAGAGGAATGGCTGCAACGAACCGCCGCCACCTCCCTTTTACAAAGCGCTTCCCACCCACCCAAGCGGTCCATCCGTCTATGCGGCATCCTCCCTCGACCCCAACAGCCCTGCGGCACCCCACTTCCCCCGGGGGACACGCCGCCCGCACCGCCCCCCTCACTCCCTCACCCTTAAACGACTCATGGGATGGAGGTGCCGACTCGATCTCACGCCCAGGGAGGCGGGACGAGAGCGGGAGGCACATCGCGATTTATCTAGTCCTTTTAAATCTATGAATGGCTCCAGTAGTCGGACCACATTCATCATTATCGCGTGCTTAGAATACCCTTATCTCAGTTGTTGTAATGTTTTTCGTAGTTCCACCAGCAATACTCTAAGTAGAACACTAGGACATTTCTAAGAATTAAGGGGAAAATTGTGAACAAAAATCGGACATGTTAATGGAATATGAGGATAAAATGGAAAACTACTGAAACTGGTGCTCTTATTGATATAAAGCAAACATGTGCTGAAAGGGTCAGCATAATATTTCATAATTTGGTGTAGATTCGGCTGCTTTAAAGTTGAATATTAATATGGAATTTTATGAATAAAAAATGTTAATTGTCGCAATAAATAACAATCCTTAATACAATAAAGGACTTATATATGAATGTGGCTCCAGTAGAGATTAATTACTTTATAAAATCCACTGATATAAATTTTATTTTCCCTACAACTATCAGCCAATAACAAATTCAGTTTTTTTCATTTGTCCCGATATGGATACATTATTACGTCCAGGTTCTTACAGCTATTTGGCCATTTTCATTTTTCCAATAATTTAATCTAAGTTGCAATGATATGCTAGAAAAAAAGTAGACGCAAAAATTAGAACCAGAAATTTCTATAAATCGTGATATGATTTTAAAATAAAAATACTCTGTCCAAATTAGTAGTTAAGGGAGTTTCCCAACCGTCTTGTCTCATTCCTTTTTTTTCATACATATTCTTGGCAATCGAGCGGCCTTTCAACTTGTGGTTTGGTACTTGGTGAGTGAGGAAAATGTACTGAATTCTCTGAATGAAGTTCACATTAAAGTGTAAATAATTCTTTTCAACTATGTCAGTTTTTCATTCACGATATCTCCATATCAACCATTAGTTCAAACATTGTTGATGACAATAATCATTACTATTGCTCAAAATATTTTTTTAAGTTAATATTTAGCTCCTAAGGTTATGGCAGGCACATGTTCAATATTAACGCCTATGAAATCGTTAAACACGAAAATATGTGGAAACAGATTCGGAGTTTTCAATTTCAAAACCGCCTGCATTATTACATTTCAGTAAAAGCACTTACTTAAAAGGCACAGGACTCGCTGATGTGGTACTTCCAAGTTGCTACACATCGTGAACTAATGAAAGTTGATTGTTTCAATAAATAAATGATCTCGAAAATTAGGTGACTACTCAAAAATTTGAATCAAAATTTATTTTTAAATTAACGTACAATATTATAAAACGAATCATATACTGTGATGCACGAATGCGCATTTCACACCTTTCAGCATTGGCAGTTTTCGTGCGTGCACTGACTTGGTTTAACGCCATACCTATTTTATACACAATCACAGGGTAAAAGGCATCAATAGTAAGTGAAAAAAATACTTTCTTACCAAATCACTCATCAACAGAGTTTTGAGCATTGAAAGTTTCTTGTTCTCTTAAAGTTCGTGAATGCATTTTGGCGAAAACATTCTAGCGTCCGGATTTCATACACTAGTGTAATGTTCGATGGTTGGACATGTGAAACTTCTGCAGAGAGGGATAATACGTGATAGATATTTTCACAAACCCGTTGATAACGTGGTTTTCCCCTCGACCATAAATTGAGCTCAGTCCAAGATGTCTTCCTCTCCACCCATTTCAGCGTCACATTTCGGTTCGTTCACTGATCCGCTGGAAGTCTCCTGCGCCCTCTTCCACAATCAGCATGTTGGGTTAGGTAAACGCGATACCCGAGGACGAAGGAATGCTTCCCCTTTAATTCATCCTGTGACTCCTGCACGTCGACGCCCGCTCCTCATGACCTAGGATCCGCATCATAAATCCGGCCGTGAGACGCATCACCGAGGTCACTTTTCACGAGTTTACGTATGCACCGCGGCGGCTTGCTTAAATGCTCCTAACCGGTTATTTTTGTGCAAGGGTTAGTAGTAAGTGTGAGAACATGGATCGTGAACTAAAAAAATGCCAAGTGAATATTTTTTTCCAGGGTTGGTAAAGTAAAACTTTTAATTCAAGGGAGTGAATGAATTTTTATGTTCTTTTGCATCATCGATCATTCCATTCATCACCAAACTATTATCGACACCTGAGCAAAAACATCAATAGCAAGGTATAAAAACTAAATGACCCACATTTCTTTTTTCGTGTATTTTACACCGTAAAAGAATGTATCAAAGGCGTATTTATTGTAGTACGATACACACTATGGAGAAAGCACATTCTGAATTCACGAACGAATTTTCTTCTCCGCAAAGTGTTATAGAATCTAACGGGATCTATATTCTTGCCAATATAATAATTCCATAGAAGCTTGATCAATTCACAATAGACGGGAGGTTATAGAACTTGTTCAGTGGTTGTGATTTTTTCCTCTTAAAATTATGAGGCTGGAAGTTGCCTAACTACTATAAAAAATATTCAATTTGCGGGAGTTATTAGGATTCTCGGTTAATTTTCAAAAACATCGTTAAAAATGATTTATGCATACCGTTGACCATTAGTGATAGTTAATGAAGTTGTCTTTTAAATTAACTATCAGGTAACGCTAATGGAGCTATATTTACAATTGTGTTGTATTAAAATAAAACGGTACCACTGGCCTCTTTGGAACTCTCGATCACATTAAAATTGAACTCATATATTAAGTACTCAGGTGCCTCCTATTTTAACATTAATCCCAAATGTGCAGAAAAGTGGGCATCAATACCTTCAAGCTCAGCAGGTCTGATTTCCTTCCGGAAGATGATTCCATGATGCGCCTTGATTTGCTCCTTGCGTTTTTACAAGATACTTGCATGCTTGAATGGGATTGTTAAGACAGCAATTGGTATATTGTGTCTTTACAAAATTTTGGTTGTGTGGTGGCCGAGCAAACAGATCGTCATGAGAAGTTAAGAAAAAATAACTGTCATACCAACCGGTATACAATCACACACATGATAGCTGATGTTTGTCACAATTAGTTCTCTATCAGTTTTTCTGCCTTCAAAAGAAGGCAAAATATTCCTTATGCGTTTAATAAATTTCCTCATTATCTATTGTCCCTGTGCAGTGCTGACTAGAATTAGTGTTCCCTTCCCATTAACTGATACGATTTGAAGTACTAGATCTATTTCATTCAGGAGTACCTGCCTGGTTATCCACTTATTCTCTCTAATGGGAACCGTGTTACCTGTACCCACATTTTTTCATCAACAATTTCAGGATTTCACATCTTGTTCCAGTCTATGATTGATAATGGCTAAGTTAGGGTTAGTTAGGGCTAAGTTAGGGTTTTAAACTTCAAATTCTGAGGAGGAAAGGTTGGGTTTGGGATTTATGGAACTGAGGAAAGAGGGCCAGGAAATTTTTTTTCCTGTCCTCTTTAGAACCAGCCACTTCCGCCTGAAAAAATAATACTTCTAAGTCTATTGGGCGTCAATGTTGATCAGCCGGACAGGGACATTGCAACTAATAATTATATAAATTGAAACAAAGATTTCCTTTCCCAAACCTCTCCTCCAGCTTTCTGCCCAACTCGTTTTTTTTGTCGTTTTAACTCTCGTTCCAATTATTTATCTAGCATGCAACCTATAAGTGCTTATTTTCCCATTTTACCAATTTATTTAGAGAACTTCGTCGTGTATCTTATGATGCATCCTAGTATCAGATATTGAAACTGTTTTCTGTTATTAAGGTTCTTATCACTATATGAAAATGTGCATCGAGGTGACAACAAGAGTGAATTTCCGTTAACACCATTCAAGCTACATAAATCATCACTTAGACTAATGACGAAATTACCACATACACATTATCGTAAAACTTAGCAAAGCTTTTTATTACCAATGGAAAGAGTTGAAAAAACCTTAGGAAAGTTAAATAGCACAGAACACAGGGCAGGATGGGTTAAGACACCAGCAATGAAGGTTTTATAAATAAATATAATAAATAATATTGTATATAGCATGATAAATCTGTAAAGGAATATTTTATTAACAAATACATCTGTCTTGCAGTGTGCGTGAGAAAAAGGAATCCTTGAAAATATCTATTTGACAGTACATGTCTCTAATATTTTTCTCTGTTATCCTATCTGTTTTCTAGTGTGACATGGATTATTCAACCGATTTTGTGTGTGCCTAAAGTTGAAGAACGGTTTATTTCATCGATTAAAGATACAAAATATTTTTTCAGAACTCACACGCATTGTAATAGAACTGGTTTCCCGAAAAAAATTAGTTAATACGAGTCGTAACTCGTTTTAAAGTGCATGTGTTGACTGCAAAGGTGTTAATCTGATCTTAAAAAAAAGAAAGTGGAATGACCTATTTCATTTCTTATTATCATATATGTAGAAAGATTTACTTATATGGCGTAGGCACAAAAATGGCACTCATTTAAATCTATAAATATGTTAAATTCGGCATCACCTCTCCCAAACATCGGCTCTTACCCGAAAACGAATAAAGGAGTAATGTAGTGAGGGTTCTGAACTCACCACTCGTACATTATTTGCATCTAAGTATTCGCGTATTATGTGTGTAACTTAGGTGACTAAAAAGATGACTTAAATGAAGGAAGATATGACTTAATTGTTTAAACATAGTTACTAGTTTTAAAACAGGAGTCGTCATCATCGCGGTTTTATCAGTCAGAGGATCGGTTTGTAGTAGCTCTTCCAGCCATCCAGTTCCCGGTAAAAATTGTCGTCCTGACATATCCCATTAGCTGTTCCCCGTAATAATAGAGTAGCCAATCATAACTTCTTCATCCTCAATTATTCGTACCTCACTGTCAATTGACTGAAGCGAAAGGGGAACTAGGCTTATTATAATTGAGACGCCACAGTAGCCCACACCTGAAACTTTTAATGGTCTTTCTTGTTCTTATATAATAATAATATATTTAACACATACAGGTAACCCCAATTACATGTGTTATAATAAAAAAATAAATA
>LYUA01000368.1:433032-456960 GCA_002093875.1 Calopteryx splendens
CCCCCCCCCCCCAATCAATCAGCATAATATTTCGTCCGTGCGGTTTCCTTCCCCATCTGCCGGGCGTCCCCCGACGCCGGTGACGCGTTGCCACGAACCCCGATCACAGGGACGTCTCGTCGCATCCCGATCGCCTCCGAGGGCGTTTAAGATGCGACCTCGTCGCAGGCGGCGGCAGCATCAAGCGACTCGCCGCCGTCCCTTTTCGCACCCGGGCTTCCCCCTCGAACTCCCCCTCGCCCCCCTCGGGCGATCGCCGTCTCCCCCGTTCCTTCCCGCCTCAGTTCACATGCATGGACTGCGGCAAGATCTATTGGGCAGACGGACGAGTTAGTAGTTACGAGGACTGGCGTGGATATATAATGGACAGGGGGGATCAAGTGGAACGGTTGGAGACGAATTCAATGGGAAGAGACAGGGAATCGTCCATCGCATCTTGAAATACGATAGCTCGCCCATTGAGTTATCTCTCTTTCTCTCGCCGCCAGTGCGATGTCCACCCATTCATATGATATAATATGCATGCATTCAATAATATCCATTCAAGTAAAATATCCATGAAGTGTCGCGACCAGGAGTTGGGCGCCAAAAAGACTGCAAACCAGGTGGGTAATGCAAGGTCTACGATTCCAGATCTGTGCTAATACCTATGTGTTCGTTTGAAAGATTGAGAGCAAGCGGAAGAGTAGAGCTCACCCGAAGCTAGGCCTCACAAAAAAAACCTAAGTTCTGGGTCTGGCCCATCTTGGCAGGGCGAGGCCAATATGTTTCAGGCATGCCAAGGCAAAATAAATGTTTGATTACGTCCTACTTTATCTGTTCTTGTTATTCTAACGCTTATTCCATTAAGGTTTGTTTCATCTATCAAACCCAACGTGAAATGTTTTGGTGCAAAAAAAATGAAAATCGGATGGTGCAGAGCATATTACTCCCTTTTTCATTTCTCTAAAATTTTTGCTTTCCTTCATACCATCCAAATGCCAATACTCTTTCTTGCTTTTCCCCCCTTATCCTACATTCTGTCTTTATTAAGGCCTTCAGAATTCCACTATCCTCTCCATTTAACTTATTTTCTCCATCAATCTTAGTTCTCACTTCTTAAAACTGCCTCATTGTCTTATAAAAAAGGCTCAAAGATCAGGTTTTGGACCCATACAGCACCACTCTCCATGGTCTTCAATTACATATCTTTATATCTTTTCTCGTTGTACCTACCATGAATTCTCTTCTTCTTGCAAATGATGCTCTCATCACCGCATACCTCCTCCTAATTCTCCTACTACCAGCCCATTTCGGTCCAAAATTCTTCACAAATACGTGATCTATCGTACGCCTCACAGCTACTCTGATTTATTCCCACCTACTTCAATGTTTAGCTTACATTAGACACTCGCAGAATGATTTTTCTCCGTGAGTTCCAGAAGCCTGCGCTTGTGTATCATCCATTCCAAGGACAAAACTCGGTTCCGCGAAACTCGAAGATGATGCGATTGTAACTCCCGATAGAGATTTTTCAATGGCACGACCCTTGGGTCACACCCGCCGACCGCGGTGTCCACCCGACTGCGGCGACGGTGCTGGCTCATTTCTCAGAAGATTCCCTTATCATTTCATTTTGCTTCGCACTTCGTTCTCGACACGATTCCGTTTCGCGACGCCTTTGAAGCGCGGGGGACAGAGGCGGTGGTGTCCACTTCCACGTCCCTGGCCCCTAGACCGCCGCGTTCTTTTTTTTTGAAGTAAGAGAAGAGGTGGGGGGGATCAGTTCCGACGTGGATTATGATCGGTGAACGTCCTCTGGACCTCGAGACCGAAGCGGATGCGAGCGACAATGAAGGATAACGGAAATGGACTTGGTCTGTCATGCATACATACGCTCCGGTCGCCGTCTGACTTGGATGCTATATTTCTTTTAGGTGTTTGTGGTGGCGGTTACATTTAAATTTGCTCTGTCTCTCAATCCCCATCAATTGATCCCTCCCTTGACCGGGATGGATATCTTAGCGGGGCGTTCACGCCACCATTCAGTTCATTCGCTGTCTGTTCGCAGTCAAACGCTGAACTGCATCATTTCCGCTATCTCGTCTTTTTCAGTTGTCAGTCCGATATCGTCTGATATCGTAAAGAGCCATCACAGATATTTCACAATGTACGTCCTTTCCTCATAATGGGTTTGATATTGCTAATCATTATTATTAGTGCACTCAGGGCGTAAATCCTATTCCCTTCTTTTCATTCCCATCCTCCATATCCCTCCTTTTTTTCATTCATATACATTGGCTTTCATAGCCTTCTTCACTCATAGTCACTAATACCTCTTCCCAATATGGTCATTCATGAGCCGTAACCTATCACATTATGTCCAATAACCTCTCTTAGCCAGTATATTTAAAATATGTCGTATTTCCTATGAACTCTCATAAATACCGGAATCGAACGCAAGTATCTCAAATTAGAGTTCCCATTTATTGACCGGTTCTCCAATGCAATGATGTTTCGTAACAACTGATGGAGAAAAAATTATTTATGGTAACATTAATTTAAATATTTGTGTTCTCGCACATAAAATATGCACAAAATACCTTCGATTACCTAATTAACCGTATACCCGCTCCTCCAATCCCTGACTCCTATCTCGCGCGAGACCCTATCTCCTCCATTCCTCATTCCCCTTCTCACCCGACTGCATGTCCCCTATCTTCTAAACCGAACACTAAATATCCATCTCTCTTCGATTACTTTACGGTAATCCATAATACTCCGTACAACCAATTGAAATAAATATTTACTGATAAGAAGTCATAAATTATTTCCATTAAAATGACATAAAACTATTTAAGAACTCTGAAAAATGTTGCTAGGGTCTTGGGATTCAGCTTCTTATCTTGGGGGAACGGATTAAAACATCAAATCACCAGATAAAAAAATAACTTGAAAAATCGAGGGAAAATATAATAATATCATTGATATGTGACATTGACGGCCAGTTGCGTTTTGAAAGTGAAATTTCTTTGCCACTTTTGACGTCATATGACCTAATATGCATACTGTCTTATACATGATATTGATGATACACAGCCAGAGCAGTGTAATAACGGAGAAAAAGCCACCAAGTTGAAACCAAAATATCGACGCTGTAATATCAACGATGCTGATGATTGAATTTTGCACAACTCAGTACCATTTAACACATTTACGTCACCGGACTTGTCCCATGCGAGGATATGAATATTTTGCTATTTAACTAAACTGAAGCAAGCAAAGATTGAAACATCTATTTCGGTTTGAGATCCAAATGTACGGCATAGTAGCAGCACAGCAGAGCTCTAGAACAAACTAAAATATTACCTAAATTGGATTTTGTAGCAGTAAGAATTATTTTCCTATTATAATACTTTTATGCGTATAGGTGGTGGAATTTTCTGTCAATAATTGCAACCTCATAAAACCAGATAAAAGATTTATTTGATAATGATCTAAAAAAATAAAAAAGCTTCGAAAAAATATCAGGTATTGATTATTTTAAATAACTCTTCCAAATCAAATATGTATTATACACATGTATTTGTCTTCGTGTTTGATATTGCCTCTCAAAGATGTCTTCCGTCTTCACTCATTAGTTCCATTCAGCCATGTTTCTTCGAAAATAGTAGAGAAAAATATGGTAGCCAGATATCGAGGCATTTATCAACTTTGTGTTTTTTCTCTGTTTACTAATATTCAATTTTTTTTATATCAACAATAGTTGCCGACGCATTTCTTTAAAGGTAATTATATTGGTAAAAGCGACGCTCAATATTTTCTCATTTCATTTTGTTGGGGTGCATTGGTCTGTATTATTTTTTCCCGATCGTATCTCTGAAATCTTGAAAGTTACGTGTCCATTTAGAACTTATTTACCGGCACTCTGTCCGTTTTCAGTTTAAGATTCATCCTCTTCGGTATGTAAGAACATGTAGAAATACACCTGCCTTCGTCCGCATTAGCCTCTTTCTGCTGTCATTATTTAAAGATATTTATGAGACAGTTTTCATGCGCATTAATGATTAAAGTATTTATGAAATGAATATTTATGATATCTACCTGTCTTTAGTTTTTCCAAAACTCTTAGGTGATGCCATTGTAAAATTAAACGCATAAAAATAATTATGAGACAACGACACTACGTTCAGTATTTAAGTAAATATTTAATATTTTTTCTTGCCCTTACAGATATTTCCAGATTAAATTTGCGTTTGCATTAAAATAGAACATATAGACTTTCGAGTAAATGCAGTAATAATTAAGACTTTTAGATTCTTTTTGTTTGAATCAATGTTATACTCTCACCTTCGCTCTGGAAATTTCGCACACAGTGAAAAAGCACAACGTTCAACCCCGAGGTGGGTTCAAACTCAACCCATGTGGTTATCCTTTTCCTACCATTTTGGTCGGGTTGGCTCATAGTATAATATAATATTAAGTCCATTCGTATAATTCATTCATTCCTTTTGCCGGGTACATATTCATAAACCCTATCTACATAATTTTAAAATGTATTTACATGATACCTATTAGCAATATTATTAGTAACATTGATAGTTGAAGTATTGTCAATCCGTGGTTGTGCGGTAGAACAAAAATTGCAAATAATACTAAGAATCCAGAAAAAGCGCTCTATTAGAACGTGTAGCTGGTGTAGCACTCAAGTGCATTATTCCTCCATCATCCGAATATCCGTAATTGACGTATGTCGCAAAATATTGATATCCAGACTATCCGGTTTATCAGAATATGGATACCCTATAAGCTTAGAATACTCGGATAATTCTTTCCACGTAGTCACGTACTTAATTAGGAACTTTAATCTGAACTTAATTTGTTTGACTGCATCTTATGTCTAAATCTTAGTAGAACATTTCTAATGGTAGGTCGATGAATTTCTTCATTGCAAAAGTAACCTTTACCATGGAATAATTACGTATGTTTTTATTCTGCTCCTTTTTCCATTATTATGCCTTTTCATAGTTGTTCCTAAACATCAATATATCTTGAATACAAGTAACAATTGGACCTTATTTGGGACCGGTTTAGGGATATTTGCACATGAACATTTAAATTTCAAGAAGTTTTATGCATGCATCAGGGCGTGGTAGACCAGTGGTTAGAGCCCTAACCTAAAAACCGGAGGGCCCGGGTTTGATTCCGGATGATCCCTCTGCTTCACCCAAACATTTTTCGGGCACTAGGCTTCTAGGAAATCACACGGTACGGGGGAAAGGAACTGGTAGCCCTACCCTGATTTGTGAATTTCACACGCGGTTGGGCGAGCGACAGGGTGAGCTCTATCCTCTCCTACCAAATCGACATTTGGGTACATTACTGTGATGATATGCATGCATAATCAAAAAAATGCTCGATTTAAACTACGCTCCAGTTACTGCTGTATAACTGGACATTTTGGCATTAGGTGGCAGCACCAATCTCGCTGTGTTGTGCAAGCGCGTTTACCTTCAGACGCATTTCATAAATCATTGATTGTTACCTATTATTGAAATCCATATTTAAATATCAGAAAAATATTTTTATAGTGTCTATTTCATTATATGTGTGTGTATTCTTCATAAGTTCAACTTATAAAATTTATAGTATTATTTATGGTCCATAGAAACAGAGTTGGTGCATAACAAATGCAGCACACTCCAATACGCCAAAATTTTTTATTCCCTCCGAACGATCTTTGCTCCGTACATTGTTTCCGTTTGACCCACAGAAATAGGGCAAGGTGAAACCATCTCTACATACCAATTGAAATCTTTTGCTCAACGTTATTTGCTATGGAGCCTATGGAACACTTTTTCATACGGAGATGATATTTCTTTCGATTAAGGTATCATTTTTATTTTATGGTTAAAATTGAATATTTACGCTTCCATTATAAAGATTAATCTTTTTATTCAAACTAATTTTACACGGTTATCTTGATTAATAAATAAAATATTTTGGACCTTGATCTTTTATTTTTCGCGGTTCGAATTGCGGCAGCATACGCAGCGCCTTAGAGTTTGAACTAAAACCCTCCAACTACTTGCTGGTTTAGTTGCCGATCTCATCCCCACTCCACATCCAATTCTGAAGTAGCAGAATATCAAGGCCGTAATGAATCCACGAGTGAATGATTTGCCGCATCGGGTACAATATCGGGGAGATAAGAGGCTGCGGTAGGAGGTTAAACCATCGGCATTGCGGAAGAATTGTAAGAGAATAACTCGGGAAAACATAATGGATTTTGTTTTAAGCAGCCTAGATTCGATCTCTGAATTGCCAAGGTGGTCGGTAGCTGTGATACTTGGAACCGGCTTCGTAACGTATTATCTTCAGACTGCTGTTAAGGTATGCACATGACTCTGTGCAGTTATTTCTAGACATGCATGGAGAAAGTATTAAAGATAAGGTTTTCGAATATTTTTGCATCAAATAGGCACGCTAACTGGTAATAATACTTCTTACAGAAACCAATAATAGCCTGCTCAAAAGGGCGATTCAGAAACTATTTAGAAACCAACGTGCCGATTCTGAGTGAGAAGTATTGGCCGACGGTGTGGTGCTTCGAATCTCGTATTCAAACAGTTTTGGCCAGCGTTCTTCGTTCCAGTATTCTTCCAGACATTAATTATAGGAGGTAAGTTATGGTACTTCCGTGTTAAATAAAATCTTAAATATATCCTGCATGATAAAATTTCCAAGTGTGAATGTTCCATGAAATTTACACAAAGAATTGGGTCGCTAATTATTATATAGTAACTTTCTGAATAGCAAAGGAATAAGTCATGCTAGATTCCAGAGAAGTTACTTGCATTTCCCCATGTTGTAATTCTTAAATTTATTAAGATATCAGTACATAAAGTGCAGCTTCGTTGGGTGATGGTAGTGAAACTTCAGCTTAAATCATAGGTTGGTCTCCTATCAACCTGATTAGGGAAGAGCTGTCAGAGAGAGAAACTTTCTGTTTAAGATAAATATATTTAACTCTTAGCTTGAGGTCATGTTTGTTGCATAATGCCTCAGTGTTAACATATGTTGCAATCCTGAACGATTTTCTTTCTCTGCTTAGTTAGAAAGTAAAATGTTTAAAGAGGACCTGGACACTTATGCGAGGAACCCCTGATAATAACTCTTCTCATAAGCTCTCTTCGATTTGATGAATTTAAAAGAAAGAGGAAATATAAGAAATAAATTAAAATTCCTTTCATTGGGCTCTCCTAAGAATTTCCTCAGAAGATGATTACACTTAAATTAAGCTACTTGGGTAACTTAGTAAATTTCATGAAAATAGCCAAACCTGAAAGTGCCTGTTTTGTCTGTTCATGTATTGATCAGAAATCCAAAGAAGGTAAGAAAAGTGGATGCAGGGCATACTGAGTGGCGATGGATTGTTGAAGAATGTGATAGAGGGTAGAATGTAGGGTAAACTAGGAAGAGGGAGGAAAAGATTAGGCATGTTGGATGAAATGAAGGAAGGCAGGAAGTATGCAGAAATGAAGAAAGCATTTCTGTCCATCTAGTGGTGTCTATCAGAGAACTACCTTTACTGATAGATTACCGTTAATAATAATGTATTGGTTATGATTATATCTATCATGTCTGGTTACCAAATTTTTTATTATAATCATGTTAACTTTATTTTTATTCTACCTAGAGAGATTTTGAAACTGAAAGATGGAGGTGAAGTGGCACTTGACTGGATGGATGGTGATGAAGGGGACAAGAAATCTCCAGTTGTCATCATCTTGCCTGGACTTACAGGGGCTAGCCAAGCAGAATATGTGAAAGGCTTAGTAAGGGCTGCTTGCCAAGAAGGTTTATGTTGTGTTGTGTTCAATAATAGAGGACTAGGAGGTGTACCACTTAAGGTAATTACCTACTTTTCCCCCTGGTAGATAATTTTCATTCCTGTGAGACATATGTTGTGGTTTTAAGAATCTGCCCATAATGGTAATCCATTCCATGCTGACATTTTAAAGACCTCATGAAACTCACCATTTTGTAAATTAACCACTCGAAGGACACACTTAGATCATTGAGAACTGTTGTTTATCGTTCAGTTAAATTAGTTATTTGATGGATTGAAGACTCAAACTGTGGCACTACTGTGTGTATGCTGCCAACGCTGATAATTCTAGAATATACCCTTTTTCAAAATGCAAATAAAATATTAATCAAAGTGTAAAGTCAGCACCAAAAATATGTAAGCAAAGCATTAGAAAGTTACATTTATTTTCATCAAAAGAATACTCAAACATCCATGTAGTTAATGCACTTACTTTAATGAATTCATGTGTTGTATGATGTGAGTTGTAGTTCATTTGTAAGTTGGGAAATCTGAAAAAATCAGTTACATGTGTCTATTTTAGGAATCTTAATATTAAGCACAGGGAGCAACTAAGAGCACTTAATAATATTGCTCTGAATTCTGTATAAACTATTGTACTAGCTTCCTTATAGAAGTAAGTATGGTAGATATAAATAAGTATGTAAGTAAAATTTCTCTTCATAATGAATTTTAAAAGTTAGCATTCTCATGAACTTACCTTGAGTCTTTTCCAAAATTAGTTGATATTTGGGACAACGTGGTTTCCATGCTAACAATCTATATTTCAAATTTAATAATACAAGCAAGTCATGATAATTATTTTAAGTGCTATTGATTAATTATTATCAGTAAAGTCCTTTGTAATATGATAAGTACAACCGGGTGTTTCACCATCGTGATTTAAGTGGATTATTTCATTAAAAATCCATTGGTTATCAAAAAGAACACCGTAGCAAGATGTTTGGTTAAATTACTCTCATCAAAATGGTCTTATAAATAATCTTGAAATATTCAAAATTTTTGTTGAAAAGTCACTATGCTGCTTTTGTTTACACCCTTGTACTCCCTCATGTATGCATGACATTTTATCAATTAGGAGCCTTATAAAAGATCTTATAATTTAATAATGTTATATGTTCCTGTTGTTAATGTAAACAATTCTAGAAAGTAGATGCCACATAACTCATAGATTCCCATGTTTTCTTCCATTATTAAATACTATGGTGTGGTATTTTTTTCAAGTCTGCATAAGGAGTAGTTTTGGGAAAATAAGGGCCAGCTACAGTCCATTCATGATAGCCTTACCGATGGTGGCATGAGTTTGAGGTGTGCCTATGTGCGAGCTAGGTGTCATGTGCAGTGACTGATTTTGTCTTGAGCAATGTAAAAGTTGGAAGCAAGCTCACCTCCTTGGAAAGGAAACTAGCATCCTCTACTCTCCCCTTCCCTTTACTCTTCCCCCTCTGATCATGTCCATGCCCTATCCTTGTTGGAATAGATGCACTGGTAATGAGTGTGGGACAGCTCAGCATGAATGGACTGTACAAATTTTAACATCTTACTATGACTAACCAAATACTCTCATTTATTCCCTAGACTCCTCGAACTTATTGTGCCTGTGATTTTGAAGATCTATCTGAAGTAGTTGACCACATAAAATGCGCTCGCCCAGACGTTCCTATTGGTGCGACTGGCATCTCAATGGGAGGGTATGTTGAAGTACCTAATTGGTCTTCTATTTAAATATTAACATAACAGTTTAATGTGAAGGATAATAAAGCATTATCAGTCATAAATATTAATTATTATTTTCATAGGCTGATTTTAGGGAATTACTTAGCTGGAGAGAAAATATCTCAAGCTTCTAAGAAGTTAAATGCTGCTATGGGGATATCAGTGCCATGGAATGTATTTAAAGGCTCAGAAAGTATTGAGAGACCACTGTTGAATCTGCTTCTTAACCGCCATCTTGTGGGAAATCTTTGCAGGACTATAGAAAGGTAAGACTTGGATATTAATAAAAATATTTGGAATTAGCTAAAATAGTATCTCTTACTTAGCTTGTAGTCTGTAAGGAAGAAGCTGATTTTTATCACTTACCAAGACATGCAGAATGCGAGTCTGTCTATGCAAAAAAAGATCTTTAATTCTGTATTAATGTACGTGCACTAAATAATGTAATAGCCCAAAATGTCATAAGAAAGATAATGTGTATGCTCTGTCATACTGGCACCACCTGAATTTAATATCACAGTGCCTCAGTCTCATCAAAGTTGGCCTTATAGCATTTGGCTACTAACCAAAGAAATTAGGTTCAATTCCTGGTGACTTTGGATGCCCTAAACTTCAACCAGGCCTTGTGATTTTTTGGTACCAAATCTTCCTGGTAAACCACAGCAGCATTGGGGTAGGAACTAGCTCCCATACCCTAATGTGTAAATATCAAATGCTGTTGGCTTTAGTATGAGGTGAGCTCACCCTCATTTTTAAAGCCAACCATCGGATGAATAAATGGTGTTTGGTTGGATTTGATGAACCTAATCTTCCAGCATGATCACTGGCTGCTCAGATGATTGGCCTCAAAGACTGTGTGTCAAAGGTGGCTATAGTAGCCAGGGCATGGTATTTTGTACAAGATAACTAAACCTAAGGAAATAACATTATATAAAAGTACTTTTGACTTTTTAGAGGTTGTGTAGTTTGGACTGGGCCAATGTATACATTTTGTGGTTTCTATGTACTTATATTGAAATGCTATATACATAAAATGGCACTTACACACATGTTGTTCCTGAAGATGATGTATTACATTGAAACCTGGTCATAAACAAATACCTCAAATGATGGAAAATTGCAAATTATTTTGGCCATTATAATAGGCCTATGTATGTTTGAAGCCAGTATATCAGCATTATGTAAGGTTATTTTAATAGTCACCAAAAACAGTTTTTTAGCATTTCTGTAAACGGACTTGAATGCCTGTCATCATTAGTGTCTTTAATTTTTCATTTTGAATTGCTATTATTAGAATAGAATCTTTAAATACTATGAATAGTATGGTAGATAGCCATGAAAAGTCACATCTGAATTTAAAGAGTCATGGAATACGCTCAATTTATATTATTTATCAGAAACCTACCTTAACTGGTAGAGAACCATTTATAATATTACTGAGTACAGAAAAATGTGCTTTTTGATGCAGCTTAATTGGCAAGATTAAAATTCAGTTGCACTGTTAACATAACCAAATAGTTTGGCTTACCCTATCACCAGATCTAACACTTTTTGAGTCCTTATGTTGTGAGTCATCAAATATCTTGTTTTTCATACCACATTACCTTTAGAACAGTATCCTAATTTGAAATGGTAAAGGAGAACTCAGAAACCTCTTGCCATTTAATGGTGAGAGGCCCTCAGTTTCATTATCAATAAATGTGTGTTGTGCACTTCTCTCATTGATAATTAATTTCAGAAATTATAATTAAGGCTTAGTTGGTATTTTTATCAGAATTAAGCATTTAAAAATGGTAATTTTTGCCATAATAATTGCCATGTTTTGTGCTAAGATAAATTCCCTTCTGTCTACAAATACCATATTGGCCTGAATATAAGACATTTCTTCCACTGCAAGGGGTTGAACATCTCTTCTTATTTTCAAGCCCTAAGAAATTTAATTTCAGACCATAAACCACATCGGAGTTACACAATTACATATCCTCCACAAGCATGTGATCAAATTTAATCCAACCATTATAGTAACTGAAAACATCCTATGAATGTAAACCAGATGTAGCATGATGCCTGAAGTTGTATGCTGTAACTCATGACAATGATGATGGGCCATCACCGCTGATATCACTACACCTGTCACTACCCTAATGATTCAGTTCCCCAGAAAGGTGATATTTTTCACCATAAATGGGGTGATAAGGTATCACTCTGCCATGACCCTATTTTTAATGGTAATGGCCATGGAGAAGTTTTTGCGGGTTTACAGAATGACGTCACAATTCAAAAGATTGGCCTTTCGTCATTCCAAGTGTGTTTGTGGCGAGGATAGGCATGCTGGGGAATGGAATTTTTCATGTGGAAATAGCAAGCACTGTTCACACCTCTTAATCATATTTGTGTTAATATGTATTTTGATAAGCTCCTATTACATGATTATAATAACTTGATTACCATTTAAAATGTGTGCAAGCATGTTATTAAGTGAAATCCTTGTATAAAATGCAATTCCTCTGAGTAAACTGTCTGTATATGTCCCTTACTACTCATGTCTCTCACAAGTAGTTTCCTTAAATAGCAGTTCAAAAACCCAAATAGTCGTTTATTCATTGTCATCTTAAATTCAGGTCAAAACAGTATATTTGTCAGTGATATGTATACCTACATTGCAGACGATGTTTTTTTGCAAACAATCTGTAAATTTCTTTTATTTGATCTCTTCTGTGCATATGACCACATTCAATTTTCATAATTGCCTGACAAATCTGCTGTCAGAAGAATCTGTGAAAGCTTGTAAATGAAATAAATCTACAGTGTGTTTCCAAAAAAATATCTATCATGCATAATGCTGCGAATCAAAATCAAAGTAATCAACCCGAAGTTTGGTTTCATAGTTGAGGGTTGAGCTCACCGAGACACTACAAAAAGTTAAGTTTAACAAATGTATAAACATGCATGGCATTTCATAATTATCACATAATCATAGGATTAGCTTGTGTCAGCTATCCTGTTACCTTTCAATATTTTCATTCTTATATTCATTGTGCTGACATCTTTGTTCCCCTGCTTCTCGTAGTTCATCCTTAGCCTTCCTCTGTAATCTCTCTCCTCTTATTTTTCATTCAATTTATATTCCACCATTTATTTCTCTTTCATCTCAAGCACTGTCTTCTCAATTTTTAATACTTCATATTTAATATATAGCTTAACATGGTATGAAAATAAAAAATGCAACATTTCATACTTGAGTACATACTTTTGATCAAATTTTTACTTTTGGATAAAATTTATGTAATAGCTTTAATTTATATAGAAAATTTAGAATTAGAGCTACATCTCATTCAAGTACTTCTTAGAAAATTAATGCAGCCCAGGAAATGTGTGTGTTAATTGATGTATGTTTATTTTCAGGGGTGGTAAGCACTTAGAGGTGGGACCATGGGATTTGGATAAAGTGCTAAAGGTACTACTTAAATTATTAACTATTTGAGTTTCCTATTAATAAAGCATAAAATTTGCTTACGCATGTTTAGTTAATGGTATTCATAATTTTAAATGGAATTGCAGCCAGCTTTGAATTTTAATTTTCCTTGAAAGGTTTTATTTGTATTCTTTTGTTTAAATTTTCTACTTTATGCAATTTAATTCTGATAAGCTGTTGTTTGTTATAAAAAAGCTGTATTTTGAAATGACTGAAGGCCAACAGGCTTGAGCTGGCCATACTTTTTAATCATAAATTAGTTTTCATTCATTATGCAAGTTATCCATTTTGTACTTTTCAGTGATTTATACACAGTTGTGACTTGTCTGATTTTGAGTATATTAAATAATTTCATTGTCCTGTGTACTCATTTCAGAGCCAAACAATAAGGGAGTTTGACTCCCATTTCACTGCTAAGCAGTTTGGTTTTGCTACTGTAGATGACTACTATTCAGCTGCAACACTTCACAACAAGTTACATCACATTCAAGTGCCAATGCTGTGTCTCAGTGCTGCTGATGATCCTTTTCAACCTTATGAAGGTGTGTGTATGGTAATCTCTCTACTACTTCAATATATGTTTGGCGAGAATCAGAAGAATTATGATGTGATTCATCACTCCTATATATTATTTAATTGCATTATTAAATGTGCAAAAATTTAATTTGTTTTGGGTAGAGCGCTGAGCTAATAACCAGAAGGCCTGGGTAGATTCCAGATTATCCAGGAATTCCAGATTACGCCTCTAGGCACCCTCAGCTTCACCCAAGCTGTGAGATTTTTTTGGGTACCAGGTCTTCCTGGGAAACCGTAGGTGGCACAGGGAAAGGAATTCCCCTCCTACCCTGATGTTTGAATTTCACAAGCCGTTGTGCTTAGTACTGCGTGAGCTCTATCCTCACCTACCAAATTGATCTTTAGGTTGATTACTGTGGTGGTTAGCTTAAAATAATTGTATTCAGTGGGAGTCCATTTGCTGTGAATACATATTCTCTGCCCTTCATGGGCTTGTAGGGAGAGCAGTTGATGTTATCTATAATCTGAAATAACTTACCTTCCCCTCCAATCTAATTTGATTAGGTTCTCTATACTTGCACTTTATACATAATGTTTTTAACTAATCTCTTTATTTTTCAGCGATCCCAATGGCAGAAGCATCATGCTTGGAAAATGTTGCATTAGCAGTCACAGTAAGGGGTGGTCACATTGGATTTATGGAAGGGCTAAGGTTGTTTCCATTGCACGAGCAGTATATGTGTCGCCTCTTCACTCAGTTTTTTAAGGCCATGCTCATTGATGGTGGGGCATTTGAAGTATCGGGATCTAGCAATGTATCCCCACCATAATTTATGGTGAAAGGCAAGATTTGTTTAGCTACTTCTATGAAAAAAATGCAATTCACTACTTTCCACGATTTGTTTTTCAATATACGTAACTAGGACTGTGAAGTCCTTCAATTTTTATTCCTAATTTACATGGGCCAAAAACAAATTTTTGGTAAACTTATACATACTAGGTGAGCACAAATACACATTTTTCTTAAACATTCCAAAATTAATATGTACAATATTAAAAATTGTCCGAATAATGCTGGACACAATTTATAATCCATTTTTATGCCACCAAAATTTTTTATTTTATTCGTAATTTCATATTTTTTTTAATGTGCCTACCTTTTATTCTCATCATTTAAATATTCATTATTTAGATGTTAAATAATAATGGTCAATTCTGCTACTGTCTCTTTCACTGTGGATGAGTCCATACAGAGTTATTTCATGGTTGCTAGAGGCTTAATTTTTAAGACAAATTAAGTTATGAAGTAGTTAATATAGGTAGTTACAGTTTCGATTGGAGTGAAAGTGCTTCAGAATAAAAAAATCTCACAAAAAAGAATATGGTGCTTTCTCCAAACAAAACTTATTCATAATTATTTGCAAAACACATTTCTTAATCATTTCAAAGTTAAGGTGAGAAAATATTTTTTTTCAAGATAAATTGATTTCAAGATATTTATTGGTTTTCAGGGGAAAATTTATTTGAGCAATATTTGCTTTGAGGAAGTGTTACCAGTGAGCATTGATCAGGAAGAGTGAGTGTTGGTAGCTATTATTAAAACCATGATTCACATGTTCTGGCCAATTTCTCTCTTATCATTTAACCTTTAACTGCCCAATGGGTCATGTATGTGCCACTGGGTGGATAAAGATTAAAATCTATAGTAATTTAAATCTGACTCTTAAAGGATAATCTCTTAAAATAAATTGAAAATTCTTTTCTAATCATCATAGTTTGTATTAGATCAGTTTTTTCTAATGAACTCTCTCACTTAATTAACTTTCTGCATCATTGGAAAGTAACGAGAAAATGTTTGTGTTCAGTTATTATTATAAATTTTTGTTATTTGGTTATTGTTATTGGTTTGTGAAAATTATATGCTCAAAATTAATTGGGTAATCATTCTTTGTTGATTAAGCTTTATACCTTGAGTATGTGCTCAGTATCGGTTAATGATTATTTCCTTATTTCAAATGCAAAAAAATACAAGCATGAAAGATTGCATCTTTGGGGAAAATGTTTGCATAATTTCAGGCGACTAAATTTTTCCACTCATTAAAAGTACAATTAGTGTGAAAAATCAGGTGTTACCCTACATAGTATTTCTCTAGAAAAGAAGTATTTTTGTATGCACAAGTGTTACCTCATATTAACTTCATTGGGACAGAGTTTGTTGTTGGCTGAAAACTTGACTAATCCAAACCCACCATGTAATTTCCAGTCCAAACACACAGACTCCGTGAGTGATTTATACCAAAATAAGGGCAATGTTTTTTTTATTATTGCAAAAGCACTATGTGGAAAAAGTCTGTACCACCAGCAGTTCATAAGTAGGGTAACACACCTGTAAATAACAGGCATGTACTCATGGCATCACTAAAGTTTGTTGTCGCCATAGGCAATCTCCAGTTGGAGCAATTTTTATTTCTACCTGGTCTGGGTGAAAATGAAAACTTCTTTTAGGGACACCCTAGCAAAAGTCTCCTCCTTGTTTTGCCACTGCATATACCATCTTCAAGAGATCCTCATTCACTATAACTGTTTCCAAAGGAAATTTACTTTTTTGGAGCAGTCGTAGACAATGCTACAAGTGGATAACAAGTTCATACTCCATGCCTTATAATGATGAATGGAGAATGTCATGCCTAGTTTAATTTTTGCATTTCTCAGTCTGCCCAATAATATTCATCGCAGCTCTTGGACCTTGGAAGTTTGTGTCACTCTGTGCTTATGCACAAACATATTTTATTCATCCTTTGAATATGTAGCTACCTTGCCATTGCTTTGGCAAATCAACTCTTGTATTTATATTTTAATTTAAATTTTTGGTCACTCAAAATATATCCTATTTATGTACATATCTTAAAATCATATGCATTCATGCATATTAAAATAATATGCATTTATTCAATGGTTTAAGGGGAGCACAAAAGTAATATAAATGTGGCATTATTGAAATTTTGAATATCAGGAATTAAATTGATTTTGAAATTCATTCTAGAATCGGATATGATTCAGTCACTATGTTCACTGTATTCTATCTTCCACATTATAAAGGTCCAATTTTTTGTGACAGAAATTATTGGTCTTGGGTGGTCCCATTCTAAATAAAAATTAACTAAAGTCAGATACTAAAATATTTTGGTTTTGTTAGCTCCAAACTCATTGTTGATTTTTCTGCATTCTTTGGATGACTGAGATAAAAAATTACTCCTACAACCATGTCTGTCTTTATTTCCTCTTAAAAGTTTTGGAAGAAATTTGGCTTTTTGGGAAATTTATTTTAAAATGCATAAAAATTAAGTCTATAAAAGTTATAGGTAGATATTTAGTGAAGATGGGTGGTTATAGATTTATTTATATACCACAGTGAAAGGGGTTTAGTAGTTGTTATTTTCCCATTGTTAATTGTGTTCACAAAATTATATGCATTCTAGTCTTACTTTTTTTCAACAAAAACCTAAGTATTTTTACATTTATCCTTCAAATGCAGCTTTTATACCTATCCCCAAGGTACATATGATGTTGCTTAGTGGTGCTTCTGGAATGTATTGGAGCTCCTTAAATTAGGTTACCACTTTATAAAAAAACCAAAGACAATAGCTTTACACTTCAATATACATTGCCAACTTCCATAAATACTTGCTTCATCCCTCCATAATGGTAATAGATGTATCTTAAGTTTTTTCCATGCATATTTTATAATACTATTACTCTCAATTAATCACGTACAAAAATTAAATTCAGCCAACATTTTTTTAACTACATATTTCATTTCCCAGTTGCTTCATGCAATGTACCAGAATATTTCAATATTTTCACTGAAGCTTGCATTAGCATTCCACTCTAAACATGTTAGTGCTCACTCTATATAATTTCATTTGTTTAGGGTATTTGAAAATCCTCAGGATTTTTTCCTCAACTCGTTCCATTACCTTTGTGCTCATGTCTTTTCATATTTTTTCAATATTTTTGGAAAATGTCACTGATATATAATTCTCAGTTGATCTGTTTCAAGCTTACATGGAAAAGGCTGTTAAAAAGGCTTAGAAGAAATTCTGATAACTATGTTAATGAAAATACAGAAGACAATAGGACAGGTGCTTTTCCAAAAAATAATATTGTTTTAAGTTCCATGCCATTGATTTATGCTGTAAAGGTTATTACAGAGGTGGTGTGCACTTTTATTTGGGCATATTGTTGTGACTAATAAGCTATTACAGAGTTGAATGAGTTTCGTTGTTAAGTTAGTTGTTCTAAAGTCACTGCTGCATGAGGTGATTACTTATTATTTCTTAATACTATAATAATTAGCAGAATTGCATATGTAGTTTTTGAGTGATTTTAAATGGCTTAATGTAATGTTTGGAAAAAAGCTAAGAAGTTTACGGCTCGTTATTCGCAATGCAAGGAGAAACCTAATGAGGTGTCTTCATTTTGTTTTGAAAATAATATAAGTCTGGGAATATGATTTGGTATATTTTAGAGAAACATAATATTTGCTCCCTCTGTGAAATGAGGTTTGTTATTAAAATGTCATCCGTCCAAAGTTGACTGGGTTCGTGTGCCCACCCAAAACCTTGCCAAATCTTCTCTCTGATTATGGATTGCTCCAAAATGCTTATTTAAACCTTTTCTGTATTTCATGGGGAGTAAACAAATTCCGACTAAAGTTAATGATGTACTTCTTGGCATTTGAGTTGAATTATCCTAAAATGGTGAGTTAGTTTGAAGCTTGATAGGGCATTTGGAAATGTTAATTATTTGGTTGTATATAGATAATTTCCTTAAGAATTGTGGCAGAGATTTCTGCTAATAAATATTTAAGACTTTTCCATTAATATTATCCTCCTATCTATGACACCAGCTTTCAAATTGATACAATGTAATTCATAAAAAATGGTACATATCAACATATTCATTATACCTGTTTACTCCCTTATCATTATCAACTTCTTATAGGTGTGTTACTCTTGATGAAACATCTCAAGAATGCACTCATGCCTATGATACAGGTGTCTTTTGTCTTCTATGATAATTCATTTTTAGATTGCATTTGAATGAGTAATTTTTGCCAAGTATGTAGTACATGAAGAATTTAATCATTTCTTACTAAAATGACTCAAGTATCTTGTTACACTAAGTACACATTAATGTATTCTATTTATCACAGACACCTGTAATTTACCAGTGAACTTAAAAATGCCTTTAGTATAGGTATTTACCCAATTTCTTGACAATACTTGCAAGGCAATCCATTTATGTACTAAGTTAGAATGAAAAGTGTTATTGCGATTATGTACGCAGACTACGTAGCCTGGCGTCGTGGATTCTTCACAGTCTTAGTAGCTGAAGTTAAGTGCTTCCTGTGCATTGCAAACATAAGTGGAATTCCTTCATAATTGACTTGATGCCATTAATTTTAGGAATTCCTTCAGTTGTGAAGTTCCTATAATGCCAAAACCTGTTGGCATTCTGTTGTGTCAAGAAATGAAAGTCTATTTTCAGCTCATGCTGTGTTTGTGGAAGAACGAAGCTTTGTATCAAATCCACTTGTGGTAAGATTTTTCAAAAAATTGATTACTATATGGATTTTGGTATATTTCTATTGTTATTGTGCAAATGGTATCCCTTCACATATCTGAAATATCTGCCATCACAGTGAAAGTGTTACCCACATTCATTTGTACATTACGTGTTAAACTGATCATCTGGACCAAAAACTTGGGGATGAACCCTTTGCCAGTGTTGGTTACTCCAGCTGGACTATAATTGTAATTTCTGGGTTTGAATTATAATTTGATGCATAGTTGTCAACATGACATGGGTTATGGTAAGAATCGCCATCATTGGAGGTATATTAGAGAGGAGGAAATTTAACACTAATTATTTCCACTTAATATTGTCCCGGGTTTCAACACTTGACCACATGACCTGGGTTTCAAAACTGTGTCATCTTCAGGTCACAAAGTGTAGACACACTGGTCTTTTGAATAAAATATTGCATGGAAATCATATAGTGTTTAAATTTCAACTCTCTCCAATTTGGAAAGTTGCCACAAAGTCAAGCCTACTGAGTTGCAATTTATTGGAGATATAATTCCATTCTTGGTGGAAAGTTATATGTACACACAACTTGACAGCTTTGGAAAAAAACAGTTTTAAGGAACTTCATTGCAATGTATCTTTTATTTGAAAGATACTGACTGGTAGTTTTCCATAAGTAAACTGTATCATTAGGCCTGTATGCATATCAATTATTACCATATAAGGCATTAGTGTTAAATATGCTTAAAATAGTGCACTGAAGGAGTGAGTTTTTATTAAGTTGTTGGTAATGTTTGTCTCTTCCTCTCAGGGATAAGATAAATAAAGCATATTAATAGACATTGCAGGTTTACAAATAAATATTATAGCTAAATCATAGTATTAAAGGTCCAAAATCCATTGTTTGAGGTGTTGTGAAAACCATAAGTTGCCTTCAGGTTATTGACAAATTTTTGTATTTGAATACTGCTGTTTTATAGAAAAAGTGATTGAGGTTATAGCCTTGCTGAAACACCGATCTTCACCTGTTATTGTGAAATTGTTTTGTTAAAAACTTGCGAAAAGATTTATTTGTTCATCCCGGGTATTTTAAATTGTTTTTGTTGGGCCCTGTAGATCAGGGGTGCTTGGGTAATATAAACACAAAAAATTCACAGTGAAAGAGGATGCCTGAGTAGCTTAACTGGGTGAAGCACCTCCGCTGGAAATTGGGGGATCCGGGTCTGTGTCCCGGTTCAGGTGAATGATTTTTGCATTGTGAATTTTTTCGCATATGTACATTTAATGCATTAGGAGATTTAATCTTCATCACTGAATTTCTTTTGAGGCAGTGTTTCCCTTAAAATTTCATTCAAGCGGCAGAAGCAAATCATCTTTGGATATCAACCTAACCAAAATCTGCTGTACAGTAAGTCCCTGACTTACACGATTTCGAGTTACATGATTCCGCAGATACACAGTTGGACAAAAATGACGTCACGTATTGAAATGCGTAGGAAAACGAAACGCCAGGCAAGTCAAGCATATTCAGATAGATGAACATCAGGTCAATAGATGGCATTCTTAACGTAGTGTATACCGTATATATGAACACGCGAATGTATGATACTTGACCCAGTGAATGACATTCGAGGAATTTTCAACATACACGGTTTCGACTTGCACGGAAATTTTCGGAACGGTGTAAGCTTGGGACTTACTGTAATTGGTTAGTCTCAATGGATATCTTGAATACCTCTGCTGTGAATGAAATATTGTGAATTTTAATGATGATTTCTTGGTAATACAAATTTGGAAAAAGTTAGTTCTCAAGTGTGTGGTAAGGTTATCTGTTAAAGCACTTGTTATCATCATATGTTGTGGATCTTTCATCAACCATTAAAGTACCTTATAACTTTTGAGTAAATTATCCTGCAGTTTTAATTAGCAATTTAAATAGTAAGAATAAATATCACTGGATATGCAAGTGGTCCAAGTTTTGGCGTATTGGGACATTGTTGAAGGTCGCAATATATGTACGAGTATGCTCACAAATATGTATTATCTATTGGTTATTCAGCAAACAGTTCAGAATGCGGATGTTTTGTACCATCATGGAACTGCATATGTAGGCATAATTTTTGTAGTTTTTACACATTTCCTGTACATTTTTCATGGGTAGGCTATGTACTATATCATTTGAATTGCATTTGTGATTGCTATCCAAGTGGTTAAAATACATTAGGCTTTCCTGAATTAGATCTGAGTATGTGCTAATATATTATAGGATCATCGCTTAAAAAATAGCCAAATGATCAACAGTCAACTTGGAGTGCATATCTAGTTTGTCAAACTGAAAAGCATTATAATATTTATAAATGATAATGACATTATTACAGGCATGTGTACTGAATGTATACTATACATATACCTGGTGTCCTTGTTGGTTTATGCACAATGTTTTGACAAAATGGTCTTTTCATTGAGTTTATAACAATGTTAAATTTGTGAATGAATTTTAATATTTGGATGGTGAATTAATCTTAATATCTGAAATTACTTTTTTATTTTGGTAAAGAGTTTATTTCACCAAGTACATATAATGTTTCAAAATCCCATTGATGACAAAGTACACAATAATGAGATGGCATTAAGTGCTGTACCGGTGCTACACTCTGAAATTGTGATAACAGATGACAATTATTTGTATCAAAGTTGTATCTTAAGTTAATTTATTGGCTTGTTATTAAGTGCTGTATATAGTTATGAAAACTATTGGCACCCTACTGTTATTGATCAATGTTGTGTTTATTTTTGTAAACTGTTTACAATGTCCATAGGAAAGTTTTCACCATGAGGTTGTTATGCAGTTGATCAGTGTTATGTACTTGATATTGATTAACAGATAGGCTAAATTTTGATTTACTGAGATCACAGCTCAGCGTGTTTTATACTAATTGTTGAAACTAGTCCTGTGTTCAAAATTGATAATATTTCCTTGGATTATATACTGTTGCTGATTATAAGTAAATTTTTACAAGTTGTAAGTTTGGCAGAGTAGGCTTCAGTTTTTGAATAAATGCCTAGTGAAAATATGTGTGGATTTTATTTCTAGATCATAGTTCATTTAATAGATTTGAATTTGCTTATGCAATTCCCTGAGTTTCTCTCATTGTGGTACATTTATTCTTTAAAATTCATAGGAAAATATAATATTAGTTACAGATTTTGTCTTTGTTGAGGACTATAATATGTTTGTACAGTAGTGATTGTTGCGTTAAGTGGAAAGCTGTAAAAATTGAAATTATACAATTTACATGTGACAGTGTTGTGAATATAATGCATGTTAAACAATGAGTGAAATTAAATTTTCCACAAAAAGCCTATTGGAATCCAAAATTCCTACTGAAGAATGTGGGGTCACAGTTATTACCTTACTGTTGGCATAAAACTAGTGCAATTCACATATATATTAGTTCAGTATTTTAGAACATAACCAAGATGACATTTGACACCTTTCCATCACTTTTCAATTTGAAATTTCATAAACATGGTTCTATAGCATCAGGGGCATCAGGTTCTATAGCTCAGGGGCATGGTAGTCCAGTGGTTACAGCACTGAGCTACTAACCAGAGGGCCTGGGTTCAATTCCTGATGCCTCTGGGCACCCTCAGCCAAGCTGTGTACTATTTTTTGGTTACGTCATCCTGGGAAATCGCAGGTGATTCTGGGAGAGGAACTAGCCCCGCTACCCTGATGTGTGAATTTCACATACTGTTGGGGTTAGAACTGGGTGAGCTCACCTATCAAACCAAAATTTGGTTTGATTACTGATTTGATTGATAGGTATTTCACGAATTTTTTGTCATATTTGGTCCAATTTCAGGGTAAAACTTAGGTGTTTCACATGATCTATGTTTTTATCCACCCATCTAAGTTTAAAGGTGGTAGTTGATTGAGTTTTTTTCCCCATACTTATAAGTAAAATATGAAAATGTATTTTATCATTATATTTCTCTCCCAGGCAATTATTTTTTCAGATACAGCCAGAAACACCATTTGTAACAGCAAGCAATAGCATAGTTGAAATTACTTGTGAGGGTTTTGCACTCAATTGCATTACTCTCCTGGAACTTCAATTTATTCTCAACAAATAACTGAAAATAGTTATTTTGGAATTTCGAAATGTTGTTGAGTAAAGAATAACTCCGCTTTTTGTCATTTATTTGGGTATAGTAAGGGATAATGACATGTTATGTGAATTGCTGACACAATCAAAACTTTTTGTTATCTTCCAAAGGGGAAATCGTTAACTTAATTACTGGTTTTTCATAAATTTTGCATGACTGCAGTTTGTGTCAGTTGATTATATAGTACATATGTACTTGTTCTGAAGACTTCTTGAGATTTCCTTATCCCACTTTTCAGTGAAATTCACATAGCTAAAGTAAATTTCAGCCTTTGTGAAAAAGTATTGGGTGAGCAAAGAATATATTTTACATTAACTGCATTATTTGTGAATAATGTATTCAAAAAATCCTAAATCATCAGTCTCCTTATGTCCAAACAACAAAATAACCCCTATAAATTCTTAAACAAATTTAGCTATTCCATGGGTGACTTCATGGTAGTATCGGATATCCATTAAATAAGACAAATTTTGTGCTTTTAAAGAAAAGTACAAAATTTGTCTTATTTAATGGATACCCTATAAATGATGATGTTGCCTTGCAACGAAACCTAGGTCGTATTAATGTGGAATTACAAAGTGTTTTGTTTTAT